>VURO01011330.1:2252-12729 GCA_015108175.1 Pelvicachromis taeniatus
GAGGACTTTCTCTAGGTGTCCCTAGGATGAAAAGGCCTCAGTTTAGAGACATTTCTACTGTCAGCAGGTGGCTTGCTTGGATGTGCAATTGGCCAGCCAGGTAGATAAGATACAGCTTTAGCGCACTGTCACTGTGGACTTGTTGGGAAATCACTAGGGTGTTATAAATAGGAAAAGGTAAATGAGCCAACCATTTGACACCTCACATTTGATGTAGCAGCACTTTCCTTGTTATTCCAAGGTTTCTCTGTAGCAAGAAAGAAAGTAGCTAGACTCCCTTTCTTTCCGGAATATGTCCAATCTTGTACCAGTTTTACAGTCAAAAGAAGAAAAAAAAAAAGATTCAATGAAAAATGGCACCTCCAAAGAACGAAAAAAAAAAATCAAACATTATCAATACTTTTTTTTTTGCTGACAGGAAAAATATGTAATGATAATGTTTGGTGTCCTCTGTCCCTACATCAACAGTGTTGCTCAGTGACAAGCTAAAGTTGAAGCAGAACACGATGCCTCGTTTTAGATGCTCAGAATGCAACATAGAAAACACATTCTCATCTGAACAATATATTATAGAATATACAGTGAAACCCCAGGTTATAAGCAGCTCGGTATACGAGTAATTCGGTTTACAAGTCGTGATCCGAGCAAAATACCTGCCCAGTTTACGAGGTCTGCCCGTTATACGAGCCGACCTCCGATACGTCACCACTGTAATAATGTAAATGATTGTTTACAAGATGATTTGTTCCACAGTGGATTGTGTTGCTGCATGGATGTTTTAGAGTGTGACACAAGTAAGTTGGTGTTGGGCCGGAACGTTAGGCTGCATGCTGTTGATGTACATGGGAGAGAGTTATCCTGAGTCACCTGACTTATTAATAAACCTTACTACCCCGTTGGGTAGGAAATAGATATTCTGGACTCTGTCGTGAATGAGACCAGAATATAACAACCGCTAGTTTCCGCTTCGCCTTTCTTACCCGGAAACTTCTACCCAGAGCCGTTTCAAGGCTTATCCCTTATGATGACACCTGCTTGGCTCACGTCCGTACAGTTAAGAAAGTGCAATTTTAGTTGGGTTTTTTTTTATGTGAAGGTGCCGAAAATGCAGTCAAAAAGGCAAAAACAGATAATTATCGTAAAATGTATCATTCATGCAGTTAAGAAAGTATTGTTTTAGTTTTACCGTACGTGTACCGTATGTATCGTGCTAGTACGTATCTTGTCCTCCTTCCCTCTCTCCTTCTGAGCCGCTCTCCGATAATTGCAATCGTCTGCCGCCAAGGTAAGGTTATATTTTCTTAAGTTGGTTTATCTTTTATTTAACCATATTTACTAATACGGTATTTTGATGTTTGTTTCATATTTAAAAACATGTTTTTTCCATTATTTATGATATATTGGGGATTTTTTGGGAGGGCTGGAACAGATTAATCTCATTTCCATTATTTTAAATGGGGAAAATTTGTTCGGGTTACGAGCTCGGTTCTGGAACGGATTAAACTCGTAAACTCGTTCCACTGTACTAGTTAAATACAGATGTGAGTCTGCATTTGTGATACTTTGTAAAATATAACAGTAATAATAATAATATTATACAATAATGACAAACACTCAAAATTATCATTTTTACTGGACATTTGAAAACAGAAACAGTGTGATTCATTTGTTTCTTTAAAAAAAGATTATGCCATTCAGTTTGTACACTGTATAAAAACGTGTAAAATTCAAATGAAATTGAAAGTTTATATCTTGTATGGCCACATTTATCCTTCACCACAACCTGAACTCAGGCGTTCCTGTAATTTCTTTCAATAGTCTTCAGGAACAGTTCTGTGGGTTTCTTAAATGACACACCAAAGCTCTTCTTTTCATGTTGCTGCCTATGTTTCATCCCTTGTTTTAATAATGTTTAGGTTTTTCTCTCTGGAGGGGTCAGTCCATGACAATATGTCATTGTGTGTTTGTCTAACCAGTTTTTGCTTTTACTGCATTAGCTGTATGTTTGGTAGCATTGTAATGCTGGGAAATTAAGCTGTTACCTCCTGGCGTCCTCAGAACATACTGACAATAAGGTAAACCACAAATTTCAAATTTGGATTCATCACTCCGGAACATGTGTCCAAATGAATACTAACAGCTGGAAATTATACAGTTTTTTTCTTGTTTTGCTACTAATTTTCAATACTTTGTAATTTGGCATACCTCATAGTTTTTCTTCTTTAAGAATGGCTTAAGAATTGTTTTTCCTAGCAGGTGACTGTTTGACTTTGACTGTTCATTTGCTTTTCTTTAACCCTCCAGTTTTTTTTGTGGCTAAATAATACAGCAACATTTTGAGTAACACTACTTTTTAAACTTTTTTCTTCCTGTGTGTTTTACATAATTTCATTAGAAAGCAAATGATGATTTAAAATCTGTGACTGCATGTGTGTTTTCAGTGTGTACATTTATAACAGTTAAAGTTAAGTCACAAATGTGGATAACAAGGGTTCCCATGGAGATTTGGCTGATTTAACTTGTTTTTATGTGCATATTAAGTGACATTAATGAACCTGCCTCTGTTTACCTCTGAGACACCTCTTTGAACCTGACCTTCGCAGAATTTTTTCACACACATATTTAAATCACATAACAACACAAAGAGCAATGGAAAACAATGGTTACATTAACCTAATCCTGTAGCTTATAAAGATACACAACATTTATTGCGAATAACACTTATTCACACATTTACACCCTGTGGGTAAGTTTCATTTTTCTACATGAAAAGAAAAGAAGAAGATAAGAAGATAACTTTTCCCTCATCCACCTGCAACATTGTGTCAATGCATCATTGCTAAAAGAAACTTTGTGTGTATCTTATTGGTCTGTCGATGTAGCAGAAAAGCAGTTTGACACTCTGGGATGAGAATGTGATGAGTATCGGCTTGTGTGAGTTAATCTATATTATCCTCATATAACTGTCTGGAAAGCATCCGTGGACTGTTATGTGGCCAAGGACTAAACAAATAGCAATAAACCTAAAAAAGAAAACTTCCAAGAAGAGTAATGAATTAAAACTAATGTTTCATCCCTGAGTCTCACACCACTCGCTGGTCATTGTAAATAAATGTTATAATGAAAGTTATTTAATTCCAACATGATATCTGTTAAAACTTTATACTGTTTTTGCTCAGCTACTTCAGTAGGTTTTTGTATCTCACACTAGTTTGCATTTGAGTAATAATATGTTGTGTTCAAACATATGAAACTATACCTTAAAAATAATCTTGGTTTTGATTTTATTGCAAATCGCCTCTGTTTAGCCAGTGGTTTATGATGTTTTCTCAGAAGAGTTAAAAAAAGAAATGGTGTGCTTCTGCTAAGACGGCCTGGGTAAAGTCTTAAAATACTCATCTAGTCAGCTGGCAGACCTGGCACTAGTCCAAACAAAGTAATGAACAAACATTTTTCTACAAAGTATGAAAAGACAAAGTAAGTGTGAGCTGATGATCAAAAGCTGAGGTCCATCTAGGACTACAGCAACTCAAGAAAAGTTGTCCAAGACAGTTGCACTAATCAATTTTACATTAACAATGACACAAACAACAACTATGTAGTATTGACATGAGAAGTGCTACTGAAATGCACACAAAAACACTGTCACTGATAACCCCTGAACTTTCTGGAGCGTTTAGTCTTCTTCAGTGCATTGTTTCAGTCACGGTCTTACTTCTCCTTCCAACTCCTCTCCAATAGCATGCAGCTGGTGTTTTATGCAAGAAAGCTGCTGCCCAGGACCACACGTACTGTTACTGCTTTAGTGGTTTTCTACTCTAAATGAGCACTCAAGACTCCTTTTTACTACAAGGTATGTACAGCCACTTGATTCTAGCACTTTATTCTATACCTTTAAGGTGGATGCTTTCTAACTATCGTACACACACTCATAGTCTGTTGAATGCATTTTGGGAATAAGGTGATCAATAGGAAGCCACTTTAGTGTATCCTCATCTAAGTTCTGCATAATTCCAGAAATTATTCTGACATTCTTACTTACAAAGAACCCTGCTGCATTTGCCTGGTTAGTGCAGTTCACTTTGTCTTACCTTCTATACTGAAAACATAAAATGTGTTATTTCAGTTATCGTAAATCTTCTAGTAGTAGCTTGTCTCTTATTGACGCCCGTTTCTAATAAACGCCGGGTTTGAAAACATGTCACGACAAATAACCGCCAGTCTTCAATAGTAGCCGGTCTCCTTTAAGTGCTGGTCTGTAGTAAATGCCGATCTCCAATGACCCACCGCTTTTCCATACACTACTACTCTTTTCGTACCATCTGGGCAACCACCCTCCTGCAGTAAATCATACGGCAAATATATACGTATATGTATATGTCCTAATGTATACGTATACGGTATACGCAAGTTTGGAGCTCATTGCATTTCCTTACGTTCTGCAGGGGACTTTGTGGAGCTGATGAGTGCTTTCATGCAAAGTTCGGACTGGTAGCAGGCCAGTGTTGGTGGCATCATTGCCAAGACGCCTACCGTAGCTGTTTTTCATGTTTACGGAAATACCGTATACTGCTTTAATAATACAGTACTGCTGTACTGATAATTTCATTAAATCCTGAAATGTTCAGCTGCTGTTGTTGCGTACATTTTGTGGCCGTAAATACATTACCATACCGTATTTTACTGCCAAATGAACTCCGTTTACCCATCACCATTCCATCTGAGAAGGAAATAAGAGCTGGTCTCTTTTAAACGCCGGGCCATCCGACGAATTTTTTGAATAAATGCCGGGGCTACTATTGGAAGATTTACGGTATTTCATGTGACCTCATCTAAAAATCATTTGGTGGCTATTTTTTTTTTTTTTTTTATCAATGTGACAATCAGAAGAAAGCAAAACCTGCAGTTTGTGCAGATCCATCAATAATGGAATTAGTGATGGATCATTAACCATCAATAATTCCATTAATTATACAGAGCATGTCACAGCGGCCTTATCCCACAGATCTCACCTTTACCTCTTTGTTATTATTTGTAACCTTTGACCAATTTAAAGTCTAATATTAGTAATATTTTTTTTTCTTTGTGAGGTCTTACTTAAATAAGAGATCAAATACAATAAGCACATTACAATCATTAAAGTGCTGGCAAACCTCACAACCTCAAGAAGCGTACTGCTAGTTTTGTTTAGTGAGCCTGAACCAGAGCAGAATTAAAAAACAAAGTATAACTGTTCAAATCAGACACAATGAAGTGCATGTGCAATGTATCCCAAGTAAATATTAATGTGGTTTCGTATCTGCTTTACAACCCTAAAGAGGTGACAACATGTCAGTACTGTGTTTTCAGCTTGTTGCGGTTCCCAAAGTGGTTAAGAAATCCATTAATGTAAGTTTAAATATTCATTATTTTACCACCTCGGAGCAGAAAAATGTGCTGTCAGAATACGGGCTGTGATTGGTTGATTGACAGACAATGGCTTATAGCTTACCAGAATCATTAATGTGACTGATTCCCTCCAGTCTAACACACAGCCAAACATGACAAGCCATTTGCCAGAAACACTGCCAGTTCCAGTCAACACTGGTCAATAAAAAAACAAATGTACTTGGTTATAACAGAAGCTAAACAGACACAAACGTTCACAGAGTATTTCTCATAAAGATGACTTTGTTAGAAGGATTTGTGGGTGAAAGTGAAACTGCAGGATCAAGAATGTCAGGGGATGCCAATAAAATCACTTTCTTACATGTATTGATATGCTGACAACCCAAAGAATGGCTTGTTTGTACAAAGGCTTACTATAAATCAATACACTTGTCTAAGTTCAGTGACATTATGTTCAGTGACCATCACAGGACTTAATGATGTATTGCTGCACTGCGTTATAAATGTATGTTTGCCTCTGTTAAAACCAGAGACAGCGATTCAGTCACACTGAAGCACCTGTATGTGTTAGACAGATTCATCTACAGGCAGTAAATTAAATCAATCAATCTATTTACTAATCTGTCATAAGCCTGCTATGAGATCCAGATAATCTCTGATGGAAGCTCAAAATCCCAAACTTGGGAATGGTTACAGAAACTATGTGCACCTAATATCCCCAGTGCTGTATGAAACCCCAGGTCTAATAACTCAGTGCAGCTATTTTAAGTCCAATATGCTAAAATGAAATACTGATAAGGGCATTTGTTTCAAAGCAACAATCAATCTTTTACTTTTAAAGCTCATGCTTTCTAAGAGTAGGGACACTCTCATAAGTGGACATCAGGTCTGAATGCAAGTAATTTGTCACATTTAAATGTTATGAGCTATTTATTAAATATGCATAAATTGTATATACGTTTAAAGGGACACACTGTATGAGTTAAGCCTGTTCTCTGCTCATGACAGTTCATAGATAGATAGATAGATAGATAGATAGATAGATAGATAGATAGATAGATAGATAGATAGATAGATAGATAGATAGATAGAACTATATTAATTCAGTATTACTAATTATTATTATTATTATTGAACATGGTCTTCATCAACTCTTGATAACTGCATACACACTAGAGCTATCCAAAAATAAAGAAAAATCAATCCATCCTTTTTCTTGGCAACTTATCCTGCTTTGGAAAGTTGGAGGCTTTCCCAGCTTCCACAAGGCAAAAGACAGAGTATATTTTGGACTGATTGCTGGTTCAATACAGTAAATTCAACTCAATAAATAAACATGGGGAAAAATAAGGATCTGGAAACTGAAAGAAGAACATAAAAAAGTCATCAGAAATTACATCAGGCTACAGGCAAAGGTCATTTACAATGATTAGCCCAAACGTTATGACCTTCCATGGCTTAATGTGCTGTTTGTTCTCCAAGCACTGCCAAAACAGCTCCACCCCACTGACAGTCAGTCTCTATGAGAACTCTGAATAAGCTCTGTATCTGAAACACTAACAGTACATCCTTTACAGTAAATCTGGTAAGTTTTAAGGTGAGCCAATGCAAATGATAATTGCTCCAGTAAATTGCTATCCAGTGCAGCCAAATGGTTAAGCAATGCCCCATTCAAAGTTAATCTCTATAAATAGATTTCTGCATATTAATATGGAGAGAGAGAAGATGACGTTTTTCGGTTGATGATAGTAATCCATCTGAAGCCAGAAATCCACTGACCAGTTATTTGGATGCTTTGGAATGCTTTTTTATTTTCTAGTATGTCCACATGCATAAACAATAATCCCCCATTAAATATTCCTTCTGTACCGTCCAGTGATACCTACACTGGAAGCACCCCCAAAATTGCCAATTAACCTCAGAGTCACCAAACTAGCCAAAGTATTCCAAAACCAACAAACATCTCAAAAAGGCACACAGATTATCACATATGTAGTAGTTTCTGACCTAACTGATTACTTAATTACTTACATTTTATTAAAATGTGACATCGTAATGTCCTGATCATTGTTCTGTCTGTACTATTTGAAAGAAAGAAAGAAAGAAAGAAAGAAAGAAAGAAAGAAAGAAAGAAAGAAAGAAAGAAAGAAAGAAAGAAAGAAAGAGCTACACCACATTTGCTGCATTTTCCCTAAATATAAAAGGGGGGCAAATGCTAATGAAGCCTGTTCCTCATCTATGATTGAGACTTCGGCACAATCCAAAACCAAATGACATTTTAATAGCATGAATCTATTTTCCTATTCAGATTAGTATTCAGTTATAGCTGTGTGGCAAAATCCTCATAAAAAGCACACACATGTGCCCATTATCATGAATTTAATGTGATGTTACCAGAAAAGAAGACTTCTCTTCACTAATTTATGAGTGTCTTAATTTGCAATGGTTTTAGAAAATGTGACTCACAATTCTACACTGCGTAATTAATTCGTCAGAGAGTTTGTCATTAAAGCGAGTCGTGCTTTTAGCTCATATAAATTACATTAATGCAATTAGAAAGCGAAAGACAAAATGTTCCTGTGCTTTGAAATGTGAGGGATAACAACATATAGCGCGATCTTACAGACACTAGACTTATCTCGGATGTAAATATTGTGAGAGGAAGTGATGTGCCTGGCAATCTAATTTCTGCAAGAGAAAAATCAATGCAATTCCAGCCTGGACAGCAGAGATGTATTTTAATGTCAGGTTTGAGAGAAATCAGACTAAATCTTATGTAGGCAGAGGCTGGTGCATGTACAGTAAATGTCGGATGTGTAAGGTGACATTGATTTTTATATATATTCAGAGGCTCACAATATCAGTGCATCCTTTAGTTATTCTGTATCCAAATACCATCTGTCACTACTGTAATGTATCTCATTCCTTTTCGATATTCCAGGTAGTTTTTTTTTTTTTTTTTTTAATCTCGATCTAAACACATGCTTGGGTTAGCTGAGCGGACAGGTATTATCCCCCGTCATGTGATTATTACTCCAAGTTTGTAGTGAGGTTTGCCAGACCTAATTATAAAACTGTGAACTTCCATGGGAGAAAGGCCGACAACGTGTCAGTTTAAAACTCATTTATTACAGTGGCAAAAAGGCTTGAAAAGGGACCGTGCAAAAGGAAAGAAAGGAAACAGAGAAGGTGAAAGGAAGGAAGGAAGAAAAGAGGGAGCGAATGAAAGGGAAGTGGCTCTCTACGGATGGCTTGTCATCTGAGGTGAGACTGAACAGAACAGAGGTAAACAATAGATGTTTGGTAAAAGGCAGAAGCAGTCAGTCAGGCAGTAATAAAAAAAAAAAGAAAAAAGGGGGAAAAAACAGCCTGAAGTCTTTCTGAGGGGAAGCTGCCAGACTCCATTTGTCTGAGCGTGAAGCACACTCTGTCACCTGCCATAACTACCCATCAACCCCCTGGATTTTTTAGCCCCAACAATTCTGTGTAGCCCTGGTGAGTTTTGTGTGTATGTGCATATAGTCTATGTATGTGTGTATCAATGGATCAGTGTGTGTGTGTGTGTGTGTATATGCGCATGTGATATGGTCTGGATGGTCTCGGTTAGTGTGAGAGCTTGTTTGATGTGTTTGAGAGAGACGCAGGTACTGATACCAGATGACAGTCTTGACTGTGTAGCGCCTTGAGTGTTGACCTGCTATGATGGCTGTGCCAAGTCAAGGCTTCTGTCTGGGCTTATCTAGACCTTCATTTCCTCTTGCTTAGAGACAAGGAGTGTTTGTGTTTTCCTTCTGTGAAGATCAAAGTATCGAATGAAGGACTGTGCACTACCAGAATCAAGACAACGTTGAGTAAACACCGTACCACATACATTTACAAAGTGAGCATGAAAATCCATCCGTCCATCTTTTTTCTTCTCTTTAACCAGAGTCGTGACACAGTTGGAGGCTATCGCAGCCATCACAGGATCAACGACAGGGTATAGAGCAGGTCACCTATCTGTTGCGCATGACTAATTAAACATAATTCCAATGAAACATAATTGATGTAACTTTTTACTTCTATTTAAAAAAAACATGTTGCTTTTACTTTGTGGTTAAAATTCAAATCTTTCATGTCAGCTGTGGTAGAAGTCGTTTTTATCACAACATCTAAACGAAGACTTGATTAAAAGCAGTCAGTGTCAAACGCTGAATTATGCCCTGTTTTGTAGATCTCATAATGAACGGCCATCATTAAGGCGAGTGACAAACACATTATATCTATTATGACTACTTTACAGTAACAGATCCGTAAAATTAGCAATCTTTAAATACATGCAAGCGAAGCTTAGACATAACCATATAATGCAATGCTGAATATATCATTTTTACATTCTAGATCTTGATCACTTTTTTTGTTTGTTTTTAATATTTGACCATATTTGGATACGAGGGTGTAGTGTTGCATTTTTAACATCCATATACTGTATTGGTCTCACATAGCTGCACATACTTGTTCATTTCTGTTGAGCAACATAGAAATAATATAGTCAGTGTAATTAAATTGTATTGGCCTGCAAGTTCTTTACAAAGCAAAGCCTACATTTTCACATCATTAATTTCATTTATTTATTAGGTAATTTATTGAGTGAGTGAGTGAGTGAGTGAGTGAGTGAGTGAGTGAGTGAGTGAGTGAGTGAGTGAGTGAGTGAGTGAGTGAGTGAGTGAGTGAGTGAGTGAGTTAATTAACTATTTTTACATATCTAAATGAACAAGTTTGACACTTTCTTGTTGGCACATTTTTCAGATATAAAATAAACACAATGCTCAACAAAAACTGTCTCCATCGCTCACACTACCTGTCACTTCAGGAGAGTATCACAGTGTGAAAGTTTAAATAAAACTTGCCTTTTACTGAGTGCAAAACTTCTTTTCAGTGCTTATGAGTCAAACTCACTGTTGATTGTTAATCTGAAGGTAAATGCATCTGCAAACTTCTGTGACTTGCATGCACGTCCATATATTATGTGACAGGCTGCTCCCTGTGTCTAGACGTGTTTACCTAATGTCCTCAAGGATAAAAAAAAAAAAAAAACCCCCGGGGGTTT
>VURO01011330.1:23560-38177 GCA_015108175.1 Pelvicachromis taeniatus
TATGGGAAGGCCTAGTCAAAGATGGATTTGATTCCCACTGAAATGTTGTGGGGGATTTGAAACCAACCTGAACTCACCAGAAAAAAACTACTTGTCTATTCTTTTTAGGGGGAATTCAAACAGCTGTTTAGTATGTGACCCCTTTTAGCTGTGTGAATATATGAATGAAAAATCTCTCAGCACCACAGAAAGGTGTTAGTTTGTGACAGTCATGAAAGTGGAGAAAAGAAACTATGTGGTTAACTTTCTTGTTTCTTTTAGTCTACATATTTATTTTTTCATTTATTTATTTTTCCTTTTTACATTTTTGTAAATACCGTGCAAGTATATACTTTATCGTTATTTAATTTCAGTTTTACTTTGTGTTTAAGGTGCTTCAGTTTGATTGATTGACTGATGGCACCTTTAACAGATAAACGCCCACACATAAATAAAAGCATCCTATCAATCCACACTGAGTCACTTTACCGTTGGTTGCTTGGTTGGTTGGTTGGTTGGTTGGTTGGTTGGTTGGTTGGTTGGTTGGTTGGTTGGTTGGTTGGTTGGTTGGTTGGTTGGTTGGTTTATGGTTGCTGCATTCCTTCATCTTTCATTTGCTAAACACCAAATCTCACATTTTTGGCATGTATGGCAATGAGCCAGTGGAGAGTTGAAACACCAGCCTCCTTCATTAGTTATATAGTAGGTGCAGAAGAAAACAGAACAATAGAGGACTCACCAGCATCTCAAGAGGCTCCCAGCAAAACATGGATTAGGTGGAGATTATTAAATGTCAGCTCTTAAGACGAATACTTTTTACAGCCTCAAAGTAAATCAATACTACTTATCTTTGATAAAAGAGGCAGCATAGATGTGCCAGCATAGGAGCCTGACAGCACCTTCTTTCTCTCTTTCTCCTCTAAACCTTTACTAATACAATTGAGAAATCCCATAGGGATGTTTTTAAAACTATATCTTAGTGCATTTGTAATTTTTAAATATATGTTTGTTTCTTTTGTATGCTACGATCCAAAATCTCTCTTTTTATTTGTGGCTTCTTCTTCTGCTACCTGTCTCCCTCTTTGTTTTTCATTTGAAAATGGGTTTTGTAAATCAGATTTGAAAATTTGCTGGCCTGCTTCCCGCGTGCAACACAAAATACTCCAAATCAATCATTTTTGAGAGAACTCATTCAGGATATTATTGGGTAGCTTATAAGCTCTCTCTCTCTGGTTGTCTTTCCTGCCTGCCTGTCTGTCTGGCAGCACATATCTACATCACACACACACACACACACACACACACACACACACACACACACACACACACACACACACACACACACACATATATATATATATATATATATATATATATATATATATATATGAAACAGTTTTTTAGGTTCATGCCGTCCTAACACCGACGAGTTCTCTGAACATTCTACTTCATGCTGAAAAATCCATTTTCTCAAAGGCGCCCAGATTGACATCTGCAAATATTGATGGTAAACAAACCAATCAGAACAGCTCTGTCGATGGTTATATGAAGCCGCTCACGGACCCTCATCTCCTTGCTTTCAAAAACAAGTGCCGAATGCAACGTACTGCACCCGATTCCACATTACTCCTGCAATGATGTGGACATAGGCAGTTTGAAGTTTCGAGTGGTTCCACCCAAAGAGTGTGTGCCATTACTGCACCTTTTGCGTTCTGTGTGTGTGTTCCAAAGTTTGTGTCAGTGTGTGTGTATGTGTGCATACAGTTTTGTCCATTTGTAGTTCGCCCTCAGTGCTTTCACAGTGTCTGCATCCAAATCATAATTACAATGTAATATCACGCGTAAGGCAGTGCCCCCACTGTTGTTTCACTTTCTCCTCCTCTTCCCTTCTATGAATATCAAATGCTCTCATGCTGAGCTCTGAAAGCTGCACAGCTCTTTCTCCGACACACACACATGTGTGTGTGTATGTGTGCTTTAGAGGGGGGTGAGTAGTTGGATAGCACTTTTCTCTTCTGGCTTTGACAGGAAAAGCCAGCAGTGGGACCTCAAATTTAAAAATACGCATAGTTTCCCACTGGTCTGTTGTTATCCCTGTACAAGCAAGACAACCTTACATCCTATTCAGCTGTCCTCTGTTGGGTGTACATGATATTTCTTATTCATGTCACATAAGCTGGAAAATCACAAAGGCTATCTCAGATGCAGTGTGAGGCTATATGCCAGAGTCTTGGCATGGCTGTGCTATCGAATAGATGAAGCCTGCAAGCTGTAGCTATGCCAGTGGCTTAGAAAAGAGGGCATCTGTCAAACGCTCACTCAAAAGAGTCATTCTTTGTGGAAAAACGAGCAAAATGCTACTAGTTTTATAAATGCAGTGCTTTTTGTTTGTTACTCAGTTGTCAGCTATGTACAGTTCTGTGATTGCCGTTAGTTTTCCTGCGTATATTCTCAGCTAAATTACAATTTTCTTTTGATTTAAAGGGGTCTGCTCCCTCTGTGAATCCATTCTTCAAGCGATCATTTGAGCAGTGATGTTGCCTTTTCAACTCACTAACATAGTAAAGGAAGAAAGCAGCATTTTCCCCCCACTTGGCTGTGTTTATTAAGTAAAGCACTAATTCAAAGAAACTGCCTCAAGCAGTAATATAAACAGATTATCCATTCAACTCTGGACTGGGGGGTCTCTTTTATCTACGAATCAGAAACGACAAACACATAGAACACATTTTGATGTTTGCTCTGCAGGCAACAAACAGATGCGACCACAAACAAATTCAATAATGTTTGAGGGCTAGATAATATCAATCCGAGGGAAATGGATGCATGTTTAACTGTGTTAAAGTGGTAGCTAAGAAAGATCCCTTTATTTTATATAGGGCGCAATAGACATTTGGAATTACACATATAGGTAAGGGGCATGTCTGATGAAAAATGTATTAATTATAGGTTCAAAGTGATTATGCATCAGGAAAAAAGATGAGTTTATACTATTCTTAATTATAGTAAAACATTGCATTTTTCACAAATAATTCAAGTAATTTTAGTATACACATAATTTAATATGCCATAAAATTTCACAGCTTTGGTTTAGATGGATGCGTATATTTAATATACTGTTCTTTATTCCTTTAATTAAATTATCTATGGAAACCATATAAGCCAAAACAGAAAGGAAACAACTGCTAGCTTGCTGAATTTTATGACTGCAAAGACATTAACTGAACCTTGGAGGATTCAGTCATATGACAGAAAAGCTGTGGTGCGAGTCAGAATTCATTTGGCTGTGATTCAGTGGAAAATGCCAGAATATCGCATCAGATTAATCTAATGAGGAGCATTACGAGGGAAAACATTCACACTGTACTTGGCTGCAAACATATAAACATTCTGGCTGTAATTCATTGCTCAACCTGCTTCAACTTTGGAATGTGCTTGATGGGAGACAACATGTTAATAATCATGTGCGCGTCCCCTAAAGCTGACTGAGTGATAAACTATTGCTGCGGCACAGATTGCACACAGGTACCGGGTTATTCTTCTGTCACTGCTCACACAAGCATTCTTCATTAGATATGGAAGATATGGAAAAATAAATCAATGCCACAGCATTCTCGACATTAGTAAGGTGTTTCTGCTGGCTGCTGTCTCACGGGAACAAGTGAGATGATGGTTGCAAATTAATTTGTGACACTCAGAATTGATTTTCTAATCCCGCATGGTATTTGATAAATAACCCTTCAGAAAACGAACACCTCAGACGATAAATACAGTTATTATCTCTTAGAGGGATAATTAGTGCTTCCTGCAAAGACAGAGCACCCTTGGTCCTCTGCCGCATCACTGCAACCCCAAGAAACACAACTAATAAAAGTTACATTACTCAATGATCCACAAACAAAAAGAATCTAATATCGTTTCAGCTTCTGGTGACGCCAGGTCATTGGTCACAGGTGGTTTGGGAGACAGGCATATAAACAGCTGCTGCTGCAGCTTTCCCAGAAGGTAGGAAAATATCAACAGTAATATTCAACCAATTATGAGGTGTGATTTAAAGATGAGTTATTAAACTCACCTGAGGACACATACTGCCAAATAAGTTTCAGATGCTGTTGTTAGACTGTTTTTCTGTGCCTCTGCATTCTCATTAATGGACTTGTGCCATATCCTGGCTATCTTAATTGAGACACTGTTTATTTGTTGTTTATCTTTTGGCACCAAAGTTATGAAGTCAAATAATCTGTAACAGTCTCATTAACTGTTATAGTTTTGTTAAATCTCTAATCTCAGTTTAGGAACCGCCACTGGGTGTTTTAGGATGTTCGGTGGTGCAAGAAATTCATAAATAAATATGTTTTTAAAAATCATATTTTAATTAGATTCACATAAGAGCAAGATTGATTATCTTAACAGTTAATACAGTCGTTCATTTTGTCAGGTGTTTCATGTAATGGCCTCGTATAGCGACAGAGTTTTCCGCTATAAACCACTGTAAGGTTAATTCTTATGGTTTTGATTGAAGTATCTGGGGTAGTCTGTCTTCGGTCATTACAATGAACTGTGAAAACCTACATTTCCACTGCCACACAATTTTGAATTGTCCACTGCTTCGGTTTTACCGCAACTTGATTTCCATTTCTTAGGCAGCTATTCTCAGTGGTTAATACTAATGCTGAAAGGAAATGTCAGCATTCACCCTAACTTGACAATGCTGTCAAAACGAAGAATGCAATAAACCATTAGGCGTAAATGTCACAGAGTCAGCCATAACCCACCAAATTCCAAAATTGAACAGGTATACTTGACAGTGACGTTCAGAAGTAGCCTCACAAAGCACGTTTAATGGGTCTGTCTCTCCTTTGGTTTACTCATGCACATGCAGTCGAATAAGGTGAGCAGGTTTCAGATAAATGGCGAAACTGCAGCAAAACATCCTCAAATACTTTCTGTGAGGCTCCATTCGAGGGCTTCTTGAGTGAAAAGAGGTTCTCGAATGAGTTAAGTATATGAAATCTTCTAGTTCCTTGTTTAAAATTCATAAGGAAAAAATTCCACTTTGCCACTTTCGACACGGTGAGATTTATTCTTTTCCATTCTGCTTGCCGAATTATGCTTCTTATTCTAGTAAAGACTTTTACCTTAACACTAAATTAGTGTGTCTCATTCCTCCCCATCGCTACAACTATTGTTTTACTCTCTGTGTTGTACAAAGTAGCAGACGAGAGCCTGTGAGGGGCTTTGCCCAAGTGGAATGGAGCCTCACTGACAGTATGGCATTCACTCTAAATGTAAATTAGAGGGTTTTAGGACTGTGCTGGTCAGGTAACAAGCCTACAATACAATGTGCTCCTTTAGTCTGGACTCGAGAATGAAAAATGCTTTTACTAAGCAGGAGGTCCAGCAATTCCTATCACACACTAATTTCATATATGAAGGCATGTGGTGTAGAGACGAGGCAAGCGATGGATAGACAGAAAGATTCAGATGCAGACATGCGGAGAGATTTTTTTTCAGTGCAGGGGAAAACAATAAGGTATTCATCAGCACTTAAACACATACAAAGTTTTCTACCCACACACTCTGACAAGTGCAAATACTCAGAGTCTATACAGAGAGGCATTAAGAACAAGCCCATACTCTCAAAATGCCCTCTGATAAAAATGCTCACTGCTGGTATCTTCAGATCTCAGCAGGAATGAACACCTGTAAATCAGTGTTTTGGTTAAATCTCTGCTGCATCTCAGAAAAAAAATCTATTTTTTTGTGGGTTTGTATTAAAGTAGAATCGGAGGTTTGCAGGACCATATGGAGTTTATTATTTTGTTGCAATAAACAAAATAATAAAATTTCAATGTAACTGATGTGCACTTAATTCCTGTCCAAGCTGGTAAAATAGCATTTTTTTTAAAAATGCAATAAGCATTTAAAAGAACGGTGGCACGGTGGTTAGCACTGTTGCCTCACAGCAAGAAGGTCCTGAGTTCAATTCCACCATCAGGCCGTGGTCTTTCTGTGTGGAGTTTGCATGTTCTCCCCGTGTTTGCGTGGGTTCTCTCCGGGTACTCCGGCTTCCTCCCACAGTCCAAAGACATGCAATTTGTGGGGATAGGTGAATTGGAAAATCTAAATTGCCCATAGGTGTGAATGTGGGAGTGACTGTGAGTGTGAATGGTTGTCTGTCTATGTGTGTTCCTGCGACAGACTGGCGACCTGTCCAGGGTGTACCCCGCCTCTAGCCCAAAGACAGCTGGGACAGGCTCCAGCGCCCCCCGTGACCCTAAAAAGGATAAGCGGCTGCGAATGGATGGAAAAAGCATTTAAAAGAACACCAACATCATTGGTATTGTGCGATGAGGGAGGCTAACAAGTAGTCAACACAATGCATTAAAATGAATGATATGAATGCAGGTCATTTTAGAAAGTGGATTACTCACGTTTTCACAGCATAATCTGGATCACATCCAGCAGCTCCAAATCTTTTAAGTTGCCCACAAGACCCAAAATCTCTAGGATACATGTCAGCAAAACATACTAAAGAATTGGACCTCTTGACATCACTTGGAAATCCGAGAAATGTTCAAATGAAGAAGCGATACTGTGCTGAAGCCACAGTGAATGTATTATAGATGCAGAAAAATGGAGTGGTCAACACACTCAGCATAGATCACTTTTGTTAATATATACTCACAGCACATACAATTTCAAACAATAAAAAAATAAAGAAATTTGTCATTAATTGCAAAAAACACAAAACCACGTCTTATAATTATTTTTAATTGCTTGACAGCCCCTTTTTTTATTTCTTTAATTACATATTTGATCAGTCGCTGTGCGTTTGGAGAAGTTTATCTTCTCGTTTGCAGTCGGGGAAACTATTAAAAGACTACTCGTGCTTCATTCCCTTTAATTCCTTGCATTTAGCATGCTCAAAAATAAATAGCGTGCAAGACATTAAAATATGTGCTCTGTTTGTCAGAATGTATTGTGGTATTCTGTAAAGCTGGACATCTGTTCATCATGAAGCTTTTTATTTCATAGATTGTAATATACCTTGTAAGAAGAACAAATATTTGCATATAATTCTTGTTAGACACTTTGAACTGCAAGTTTCATTTAAGTTGTTTATTTAACTAATTAAAATGTTGAGCACATTTAAATTAGTTTGTGTCCAGTGATGACCATTTAATACTAGCTGTGGGTATTTTGCTTGAGTAGTTCCTCTAAGTTACAATTTGATCCAAAAACTTTATCTCTCTATTATTCCAGTCACTTTGTTGGAAGTATTATGTTGTCATTTTAGTAATATCTCTCTTTTTTTTTTTTAGACCAAACTATTCAAACTATTCCAAAGAACAACGAATGAAAAGAAGAGAAGGTTATGAAGAGAGCAGTAAAAGTGGGAACATAGAACTGAAATGCAGTTTAAATTTTGACAAGGGATAATGTTCACCGGCTGAGATGCAGGAGACAGCTTTGTGATAAGAAAGTACATCTATAGATTCAAGGTGATAATGCCACATCATTCTAAATCTGGAAAGTATTGAACACCTATATGTTGTCACGGATGTTAATAAAGTAATTGCTACAATAATAATTTCTAACATTTCTAAGATTTATTATTATAAAATAACTTAAATGCATCAATTGAATGCTGTAATTTTGTTTGTGCGTTCTGAATGAGATGTGAAAACCCAACAAGGGTTAGAAATTAGCATTAGCTATAACCCACTGACTTGAGCCATGATATCTTTTCACCTATTATTTTGCGTTGTCATTATTCTTGTTGTTGTTGTTGTTAAATCGTTCTTTTGTCTTTAAACAAGTCATTTCATTGTGGCCCGTCCTATTTTTCCAGAGAGTGCTGTGTAACCCAGTAATAACGTTTTCAAATCTATTCTAAAAGATACAGGGAGCCAGTGTGGAGTCTAATATAAAGTGCTCTGTATGCTGGTGTTGGTTAGAACTCTGACAGCTGTATTTTGTACCAGTTAAAGCCTGTTTATTGATTTTTCAGGAAGCCCAGTTAAACGAGTATTTCAGTGGTCAAGCCGAGAGGAGACGAGGGCATAAAAAGACAACTCTGAACAAAGACACAGAAAACATACAGAGTCCGCACAGGATGCATCCAGTATGTAAGGCAAGCTATTGAGTCCCTATAATCATTTTTCTCCCTTTACTACACAACAAAATCGAGCCTTGCTGCAGTTTAATGAATTATAGTGAGAAGAAATAGAATTTCAAGCTGTAAAGGGGTAGACTGGTGTAGTAATATTAGCACGACCGAGTACCAGAGCCTCGTGTTTTTAACGAAGATCGGAACTTGCACTTTTCTGGTATCTTATGATCACTGAGGCCCAACACAAATAATTGTAGTTTGTAATCACAGACCAAAGAATATAATTCCTCATTTAGGTTTCCGTTAATATCAAAGCAATTAAAAATAGCTGTCAGGGCATTTAGTGGTGCATAGCGAGGAATATCTGCTTACATAATTTTATATATGTAAAGAAAATGGGGATCATAACTCTATTTTTTGTGTCCAGCAGCTTAAAGACTGAGGTGCATAACATGTAACTGCAGCATTCACAGTTGACCTCATAGGCTCTTGCTTCATGTCACACCCCTTTTCCTTCTGTATTTTCTGGCTATCTCTACTTAAGTTAGCATACCTTAATGAAACATGTCAATTAAAATCTGCTCCACTTTTTTAATAGTAGCACGGTTGAGCCTGGTATAATGAACGATGTGTAAATACTAAAAGGGGAGCTAATATAATAATCTTGCATCTTTGCATAGTCACAGTTAAAACACTGAAAATTCAACAGGCTCAGATATGGGAATTCTGGAGGGCTCAATTTCAGTCTTATTTCTTAGTGGTGTCTATCACAATGGCTGCTAGACTAATAAAAAGGGAAATGATTCAATGAAGATTTTCTGAAGCATCGAATCTGAGGGATCCAACTGGTTCACTGCCAGTGTGGCTTGGAGGTAAGCACAATGGGAAAAAAAAAAGTTGTTTCTCATAGTTAGTTCTCTTGACAGACTTCCCTCATCCTAGAGTACCCTCTATAGCACCAATGGTAATGTTACAGTTACTTTTTCTGAGTTGAGAGACATACAATATGTACTTTTTACAGATGGCTCCATCATTGACAGATCAGAGCATGGTGAGGTTCCCTGAGGGCAGGACCGATATATTCAAAGAGAATCTGTATGTGCTGTAAAAATGCATTGTGTGATGCAAACAAATGATCAAAAAGCAGTACACTGAGTACAAAGAACAGAGTGAAGCTTTAATGCAGCAGAGGAGGCTGGCAGGCAGGCAGGGCAATGACCTTAACTGCAGGTGTTATGCTGCTGAGGGGAGGGCGGGGCGCAGGATGGGGTGGTGATGGAGGGGCTGAGCCAGGTAGGAGGCAGGCGTGTGCCAGGGGAGCCATGTGCTTGTAAATGTTGTATACGCGTATGTGTGTAAATATGTTTTCACAAGGGGTAGAAATGGCAGCACAAAACATATAGACCTTCGCTGGAGGCAACCACATGGTGCTGGGAAGAGAGGTGAGCAGGGGTAAATCGCATTCCAGTTGCCATCAGAGCACCACCTGCAGGAGAAAAAAACTTTTAAAACTTCTCAAACACACATATACACAGTGTCCACTGACACACTGATTTACACACACATACATGCTGAGGCCTCCTCCGGGCACCTTTTTTCAGGCTGTCAGTCTGTTGGCCCCCCTCCCTTTTTCAGCCCATTGGACTGCACATGAATTTTAACTTGCAGGAGGCACCTAGATGGGACATACACAGCACCAAGTCTGAAGAAAGCAAATTTCCCAACATAAACAGCCTGTGGCTAATCTTAAAAGCTCAAATCAAACTCTAGGGAGTATCTAATACAAACACAAGCTTGTTGTGCCATGCTGTCAAATGAATTATATGTATTAAGGTAGTGCTCACAGACAAAATATATAAGCAACAGAGAAAATTAAGTTTCAATGAAACATATACATTGGAATATAATTTCTAAGAGGACAAACTGTAGCAAGAATCACAAAGGAAATATAATACGTTTTACTCTCATTTAGGACTGTGCTGTTTGTGTCAGTGTGCATGTGCAGGGTTATTGTTGCAATGGAAATCAAAAGGGTCAGGTCCTCTGGGTACCTTTGATGGGAAGAATGTTTAATCCAAATTTATGCAGCTCAGGTAGAGCTTTAGGTCAAGGACAGTGTGGGCTTGGATCTGACGGCCATGTTGTAAACAGAGCAGCCATTTACCTGCCAATCACCGACCCATCGCAGAAGGACCGGACACGGATCTGCAATATCCACAGTCAGCAGGCAAACAAGAAGTGTGTGCATCAATGTGTGTGTGTGTGTGTTTGTGCGTGCATGTGTGTGCAGAGAGAGCTTTGCATCCAGAGTGCTTTTGACCTCCAGGGTGAGACAATTTGGAGTTCCTTCAAGCAGTATGAGTGGAGACGGCATGGCAGACCTCACTGGCCCCGTCCTCCTCTATCACACCACCTCTTAGTCCTAATCAGAACCGACATATTGTCTGTCTGTCAGTTCATTCAGTGGCCATGTTGGCTTCAAAGTTTGCGCTATTGCCAGAAATTGCTTTCTGAGCTAGAGGATGAAGGACAAAATAAAGAGTTACAGCATGTGACAAAAGAGCTATAAATTTCCTGCGCCTGTCGTGTTTTCAGGCTTTGTGAAGTGGCATAACAGCCGTAATGCTAAAAATACAGATATGAAGAATGCTGCTTACATAAAGGCTTTGGATTTAATGACATTTGCATTAAATTCAATAATATTCCCATGTTAAATTAAAATTGGAGGGATCTCTCCAGTCTCGCTTGTCTGCCCATGATTAGTTGATGGGATTCATTTAAAAAAATCCAAATGCAATATGCCTTTCATAAATGTTCAGAGAGATGAGTGACTATTACTAAGAATACAGTAAATAAGAAAAGTAACCTTTCTGTAGATGCAATAAAGGCTTTATCAAAGCTGGAGCTTTTAAATCATTAGATGAGAGCCGAGCACTGTGCTTTGTGATATTTGCATTTTTATTTTTGATTTAAATTCTTAAAAACCTAATCATTTCATTTCTGCAAATGTGGGCCATTCATAAAGTTCCTGCATGATGAAGCAGCTTTCCATAGGCAGAGAAAGGACTAATGACCAAAGGTACTCACTGATTTTCATGTATTTTTTATATTATGCAGATGCTTGCAGTGCTTGCAGTGCAGAGAGTGACAAAGTGTGCAGAATGTTATTCCCCCAAATCCCCACAGTAACAGTGTACAAGGCACTGAAGTTGCATGAGTAAAACAAAACAAAAAAAAAACCTGACAAATGTTTTTAGTCCACTTCCAACTACAGAATAAAAACTTTGACGCAAATTCATTAAAATGGAGAGAAATTATGTATTTCCATCAGAGGGATTAGTAAGAAAATGCTAATGGAATTTATTGTAACTGGAAATAAAATGTTCCCCTCAATGAAGCTATCGTAACAAAGTTTTGAAGTTTTGAGTGCCCTTCTTCACTAGAACTAAAACAACATTCAGTCATTTCTGTGATTTACTGGGTCTCAAAATCAAATTGAGATTGCATATCTGTATAACAGATCTAGTCATTATTACCGTAGAGAGATACAAGGACGCCGAGTTCCATTCTCCTACAGCTCCAGTACAGCTTTCATCTCAATGTGATTGCTCAATTGCATGTTTATCATCCATGACATTGGTGAAATGTTTCTTTCTCAGAGTCACCTCATAAAACCCTCATTTACAAAAGTTTAGCTGAGATTAGTCCATTAGCCAAATTACCTAGCCAAGCAGTTGATTTCCAGACGCAGTGTCTTCAATCTGCAGCACAGCATGGGATCTCGCTCTCAGAAGAAATAAGAGGGTAAGTGATAGACAGAAGAAGAAGCCCAGAATACACAAGAAAACGCTTGTACCGGAGGAGCAATCTCTAATCTCTGCAGCTGTGTGTGAGTCACCCAACCTTTACCTTTTCCATGGACTCAACCTTAAGGAGTAAAATACGCATTGCTTATAATGTCAGCTACCTTCATAAAAGCCAGACCAACGTGCTTCTTGCACTTAATTGAAGGATCACAGATGAAGTGTTCTTCATAGCCAGGGTAAGTGTCAGAATGATGCTGGGTGTATGCGGCACAGATTTCGGGCTCTTCTTTGACTACACGTCTGATTCCCACTTCCCACTTTATACCACATGTATAAAGTGGGAAGGGACACTTGAATGGGGTTTCTTAAGGGCTCTCATCAGAATATGTCTCAGTTTGGTTGCCCTCATATTAAGTCAGTAAGTCTGTGTTATTGCAAAGGCACAATCAAAACCTCGCCTTGCAAAGTCTCAGCGCCCTTTTCGTACTTTTTCATTATCACTCAGCAGCTAAGGAAGAGATTAAAAGGCATTAATTCAGAAGGACAATTACTCAATTTTCTTTCCTCAACTTCCATTCAATTTCCCCTTCCTGCTCCGCTCCTTGGGACAGGTCTTGTGTCTAAAATAAGGCTTGACCCCCTATTTAAATAAGTTAATGCTGTGGAATGTTTACGGGTAGAGAAACGGGGGGAAGGCTGTATCAGTTCCATACAGTTGGCTCCAGGGAGAATTTGATTCCTTTTCATCTGTCACTCTCAAGGTGTCATTCTCCACCCCAGGTTGTTATCAGAAAGCGGGCCCTGACAGCTTCAAGCCGCTTCCTCGAGGAAAAAAAAGGAAAAAGAAAGAAAGAAAAAAAAAACACGTTGCAAAGCTCAACGATGAATGCATGTGGAAGGAGACAAAAATGACATATCGTCTGTGCACAGACGTGGATTGATGCTGCATTACACACCTTTCTAATAAACAGAAGAAACCAAAGCACATTGTTCACTTTGTGTTACTCAAGGGTAATTCTTTGATTAGTTTGTAAAGTCGTGCTAATACCCACTGCAAGTCCTATTATAGTATTATGACATGCTTAGAAGTCCAACATAAACAAAGGCATTCACTGGCTAAGTCAGATTTGTTAGCGGTATAATTCCTCTCTGAATTGTCATTATTGACTGAAACCAAACTGCTGTCCCATGAGAATATTTTCACATATTAATCAAAATATATATTCAATAAGGGCATGAAAAACAGTATACCAATATGTGCTTTTGCCAAGTAGGGATGATAAATATCAAAATGCACACTCATTCCTCCAGTTCTAAGTGTGTGTGTGTGTGTGTGCACACGCGCATGTGTGTGTATCATTTGCTATGTTTTGGCATGTAGAACTTCTAACCACTCACTGGCTTTTCAGTTTATTCTCCAGCTAGACGCAATCCTTGCATTTGTGTCATGTGGCACTTTGCAGGTAGCGTACAATGGGCTTGCTAAGCTTTTTTGGTAAAAAAACTGCATCCATAAATAATGCTATAAGTAAAAGATTAAAGATGTTTCAATGTCAATTGTACTGGGTCAAGTCTAAAGTGTATAAAGAATTTAAACACACAAGGAACGTGTTGCTCTGCTACAATAATATGTCATCTCATTGAGAAAGTGGAAACATTTTTATTCACTGAGTCCATCTCATTTGCTGTGAGGCCTGCACTGATCAAAATGCAGTATATTGCATCAATCACCCCTGGGAATCCTGTGAATTAATTCCAGCACACTAAATATGCATCACATTGCATTCATTATTGATAACTACAGTCAACTGATGTAAGCTACCTGAATAGAACAGAAACAGAAAGCTTTTAGCTACAGACTGGGCATGAAGCTTGAAAATACAGCAAACATTTATTCTATTTCCGATCTCCAATGTGAACTGTCATAACACCAGTGCCCTGCTGAATCCCTTTGCTATCTAATAAGAATTTAATAGCATGCTTCTGTAATGTTCTATTAATAAGACAAATATTTGCAATGTTTTTGAACAAATAATGGGTTTTTAGACATAAAATTCCACAGCCCGAATATAATCCTTTGTAAAGCAGTGTAGGCTTAGTGACTGTGCAACTGCACCTGATTATAAGAGAGCCACAAATCCGAGAGAAGAAAAACAGGGTTAAGTTCAATGTTTGCTTGCTAGACATGGCTAAGGTAACACTGATTGTCACTAATCTTAGAGCGCTGCCAAAGGTCAGCAATAAATGTCATAGCATCGTCAAAACAGGAGTAATAGTTGTCACAACATGGATGCTCCTGGAACTGCCACATATCAGTGTGTGCAACTAATTTTGTGTTTTTTTTTTTTTGTCTTAAGTTTGCTTCTCCCAGTTTAGAAATGGACAGAACAAAGCTGGCTAGCTTGCAGTAACTCGATGTGTCTTGATTGAAACACGTATGTGTATTACTGCATTTAGAGCTGCTGAGGTAATGTTTTGATAAAACTACTACCTAAGTTCAGAAGTTTGATCATTTAGATTTCTGAATTCTGTTTTGGTGCTCCCTTGATTTCTCATCTAAACTTCCAGCTGAATTGAATTGAAAGATTTACCATGAATTTAACATCTAAGTTAATGGTCTTGGAAATGTCTTACATGATGTGTATTCATCCATCTCTCTTTATGCACATTTTCAATTTCAGCATGATGCATCGTAAATGAAGCTTTCACTCTGCCA
>VURO01011330.1:38197-54874 GCA_015108175.1 Pelvicachromis taeniatus
CCCCCCCAAAAAAAAAAAAAAAGGCCCAAAAAAAAAAAAAAAAAAAAAATTCACGTAAGCAATTTTTCCATAATGTTTTCTACTTTCCTTTTCATCACTCGTGGTTTGAGCTTGTTTTTTCTTTCCTTTACGTTTTTACACCATCCTGCCATGCTGTCCTCTTCTGTAGAGAGTCAGTGACACCAGCTGTTTATCTTACCAAACCAACTCCTATTTTTCTTTCATAAATATATTATTGTGCCATGTATTTTTAGTTAGGTGATGGACTAAATTTGTATTTTCCTTTGCTAGTTTCCTTGAAGTATGGCTACTGTTGGTGGTAGAGAAGAATGGAAACTTAGGAACATAATTCTGTTAGTTATAAATAGTCTTTGGAGTATAATAAACATCTATAATAAACATCTAAATGTAACACCATTAACTGCACATGAGTGCAGTTAATTGTGTTACATTTTTATTGAAATTTTGACTCTATTATCAATCATATATTTTATAGAGGTAAAGTCCTATTAATTGAATAAATCAAAAATGTTGATTTCACCAAAAACACAGTTGTTGGTTTTTTTTATCTTTAAGGAGATGTAACAAACCTGATTTGAAATGATATTAAGATAGTAGTACATAAAGAAGCCGAGCTGTCATGACAATGGCCTTGTCCATGTTTGGCAGATTTTGGGTCTGTGTAAAATTATCTGCTATTCAAGAAAGAGAATGCCTGCTTCAGCAGAGAATCCCTTCTCTGCCCTCCCTGACACCTCCATTCCTTCTTCATATCTCTCTAGAAAAAAGAAAGAAACAGTGACGCGAGAAATCCCGCCACCCAGAGATTGTAATAATCTCTTTTTTACATTCTTCGACTCTTAATATGTTCCTATAAAACAAATTTATGGTAATCCATTGCTGTTGTCAAATCCACATGAGGGCAGCCAAACATGTTTTTTTCTCTCTCTATTCTATATAAGTATAGTAGCACAACAGCATTGGACTCTGTAATAATTACTTCAAGCACACTATTTGTATTCACATTCCTAAGCAGTCCTATTTGGATTTTGGATTACCGTATCACTGCAGTGATTGTGAAGTTCACATAATTCAAAAATCCCTGGATCTAATTCCTTATAGTGTAAGATGAACACATGCTAATCTGCTTTGATGTTCTAGAGATGTATGTACATATGTATAGCTCATGCAGCAGACTCTGGTCTTAGTCACAGTCAGAAGCTAGCAGACTGGGGGAATCAACATATGAGGACTGTTGTCTGTTATTAGTGGAGCCATACTGTTGTTGACTTGGCAGATTATGGTTATAAGCTCAGATAACCATGTGCAGCCAAATATGTCAATGCATGCAGTAACACAGACTCCAGGAAGTTACTGGTCCCAGCCAAGAAATTAACCGGTATATAATTCTTTTGTCATGGATTAAAGAAGACAATATAGAAACAAAATATATTTAGATGCACTTGAGAGGTGGTTAAGCTAAGCTAACCTAAAATGGTATTCACACAAACCTCTCCAAAATTACAAAATACCTTTCATATAAGGTGCAATTTGACTGAGTTTATCTATAATTTTACATTTGCATCATTGAATTATCCACAAAGGTACAATTTCACAGTGATAACATTAGTAGGTGGTTAGAAAAACAAGTGATGTGTGTTGGTTTTTGTTACTGATAGCTGTCTGTATAAGTCTTACCTCAGAGTTTTTCATGTACCTGCCACATCAGACAGTGGGATCCATATAAACAACTTCAAAGCTGCAGAGTTAAACAAACATTTTTTTTATTTTTTTTTTAATACTTAAATCCAGGAGAGAACAGAGTTGGACAGGAATGTCAGGATGTAATCCCAAATGTAATCCCTATGTTCTTTTGTCACTTTAGACAGCAGCTCTCATATAGGGACAGTATAAACTACAAATAAATCAAGTGCTGTCATGGCGGTAATCCCGGAACCAGAAGGTGAACACCAGAGATGATCCATCAAGGTGAAGAAGGAGTTTTATCTGGATTAGTAAGCTTGTGAGATTCCAGAGGCAGCTGATGGATACAAGTGAAACCCAGCTCTAGCAGTGGCTGAAGCACAAACTCAGGTGTGGGAGGAGTTCTGTAAGACTGTGGAACAAGTCTTTCAGTCGGTCGTAAAGCAATTCTGGCAAACTGTCAGATGACTCAGGAGGGCGAAGAGGTGCTCTTCTTCTCTTCTCCTACTACAACTGAGGATATAGTCAGGCAGTGTGTGACAAAGTGGGTGAGAACACCATTTGCCAGAATTTAGGCTTGTTGATAGTGTTCCTGTTTCTCTTTATTCTTTATTATTCTAGTTATTATTTAACATTCTTATTTGATTTAGCCATATGATTGTTGTTCTGTGGTTAGCAAGCATTTGCTATCCCAGGTTTGTTTATGTTTGCACTGTTACAGATGGCATGGTATAACATCTTGGTTTATAATCAATATTGACAAGTTTGTTAAGTTAAATGTTTTATCTATTCCAACTGTTAGTTTATCAAAATTACTGCATTGAACTCACCTTACTTACTTGTACCTTGCTTACTTGTGTTCCAGGAGCTAAATACAGGAGCTGTCGCACTTCCTGTATTTGCAGTCTCCTGTTTAGGCTGAGGTCACAGGAGTGGACCGGGTGAAGAAGGGGCGGGGGGGGGGTCTCTGAGAATTCGTGGATTACGTGGGCTTTAATAAAGTTACATTTTAGCATTGTGTTGAGACATATATGTATTTATGTAATAGGTATCAGCTCTATCTTGAAGTGTTTGTTTGCTAGTAAAAAGTAGCATTAGAAATGTGTGGGTATGATACTGTTAGTCCTACCCGTTAAATGGAACAGTCCAGAGGGAAATGTTTGGGGCTTACTGTTTAAGCAGAAGTTTCAGGAGTTCAGGAGGGAAAAGAACTAGTGCATGTGACGTTAATGTTTGTTGGTTTAAGCTCAGTTGTGTTTGTTTACACCAAGGTAACTTTGGAGTTGAGTTTTTATTTATTTTTGTAAATAATTTTCTTCACCATGCTTGTAAATAAATCACTTGCTACACTGGACTGCATCGGTCACGGGCCTTCTTCAGCCAATTTGGCCAAGTAACACCACACAGTGGAAGAAACATTTCCACTCCCTCAATCCCACTTCTGTAATGGAAGCAGAGGATATGAGGTTCACTATCAAGTCAATTCGATTTATTGCAGTTCAATTATATTCCATTTACATAGTACCAAATCACAGCAGCAGTCGCAATATAAGGCGCTTTATATTGTAAGGTAAGGACCCTACTATAATACAGAGAAAACTCCAAACATCAAACCAATCCCTTTGAGTAAACAGGTGGAAATCTGGGAGATTTGGGATGGTGCCTCTGGATTAGCAGACTGAGGTGGTTGTTCCCCTGTTTAAGAAGGAGGTCCACAGGGTGTGCTACAACTACAAGGGGATCACACTCTTCAGCCTCGATGGGAAAATCTATGTCAAGCTAATAGACCAGAGAGTCCATCCATTAGTCAAACCTCAGATTCAAAAGGATTCTGGTCTCAGAATACTGGCGCAACTGTTGTTTGTGGGAGTTTGCCCAACCAGTCTACAAGTGTTCTGTGGCCTTGGAGAAGCCATTCAACCATGTATGCTGTTGGGGGTGCTTTGAGTGTATGTATCTGTGGCCCATTGTTATGGGCCATTCGGTTCTTGTACAACTGTACTGAGAGCTTGGTTTGGATTGCCTGTACTGTGTGTTAGACTCTGCCAGGGCTGCACATTGTTCAGAATTTTTGTGGACAGAATATCTTGGCATAGCTGAGGTAGTGGAGGGTCTCCACTTTGTGGTTCAGTTGACTTCATCAGATGGCGATCACCAGCTTGCAACACCTCCAAGTCAAGAAACCATGGTTTTCAGCTGGAAAAAGATGGAGGGCCCACTCCTGGTCCAGGACAAGTTACTACTCCAAGAGAAGAAGTAAGGGGAAAGTGCAGCATGAGATTCACAGACAGATGTGTTCACAGACGGATGTGTTGCAGTGATGCAAACACTGTAACAAAGCTGTCAACTAGTTATGTCCCACCCTTATCTATGTTCACAAGCCCTGACGAAAAGAATGAGGTCGCAGATACAAGTGGTGGAAATGAGTAACCTTAAGAGGGTGGCTGGGTTGTCCCTTAAAGATAGCGTGAGTAGATTGATCATTCAAGAGGGACTCAAATTAGAGCAGATACTCCTCTCCATCGAAAGGAGCCAGGTGGTTCGAGCATCTGAGTAGGATGCCTCCTGAACCCCTCCTACATGAGGTGGTTTGGACATGTCCTATAGGGAGGAGACCCCGGGACTTAAGAGATTATACCTCTCTGCTAGCTTGGGAATAACTCTGTGTCCCACCAGATGATGCCAGGGTGAGGGAAATCTGTACTTCTCTCTGCTCAGACTGCTCCCCCCTGCGACCTGAATCCAGATAAGACGTATATAATGGAAGGATGGATATCAGCAAAACAGACAGTAGGTTTGGTCTAATCATGTGATATTATGCCATTACAAATAGCCACAAGCAACAAGAAAATAGCTATTCATAATAGTGTAATGTACAGCAGTTGCAGCTATAGAGATATAGGTAGTACACAGTAGTGTACAGCTACTGTATCTACATATGATAGATTTTATTTTAAGATCACCTTACAAGTAAAGGGGATAAAGTCAATGGCAGGTAGAAGATAAAAAACATTGTGAATTTCTCTGTTTTTGAACATCCTTTGAAACATTTGTGATAATATAAGTAAACACCCCAAAACACTCACCTGACTGTATGTCTATAAGTGTCAACTTGTTGTACACCCATTTGTTTTTGTGCTCCACTCTGCCTTCCCTTATTTCTCAGTCTGTCTCAAAGGTGTGAGAGTGATCAGATACGCCGAGCAGCTGCAGTCGATCCTCAGTGATAAACCATGGCCTCTGGGCTAACTTATTGCTTCAGTGAATTAGCCATTTCAATAAATATGTGTAAATTCCCAATTTGGCTCATAGTCATTTCTAGTAAAACTGAGAAATGTTACATTTTGTAATGTTAACACAGTGCTTGGTGGTATTATTGTGCACAATTTCACATCACTCTTTGTGTACACAGTAATTGATGGTTGTGAATATTCAATGTGTGTTTATGTTAAAGGATGCTGCCAGAAATTGTACGGTGGTAGCTTTTACATACAGCTGAGCTGTGTATGTACTAGCTGCAGATGCTTCTGCTAATAGGTTTCTTGTGAGTGGCCCTGCTGCTGCTCTCCAAAGGTAATATGTCACAGTCCAAGTCCCCCTGGCCGTGCGGCCTGTCTTACCGCCATCTTGCACCACTCCATCAAGTCGTCCCTCTGCACAGACTAGCCTCTGGGGAAGACGTCTGCCCAGGAGTGTCCAGAAGTCTTTTGGTAATGCAAGATAGAGATATAGGACTGCAGTGGTGCGTGTGTGTGCGTGCGTGCGTGCATGCGTGTGTGTGTGAGCGAAAGAGAGAGAGAAAAGAACAACTGTGAGGCTTTAATAGTGTGTACAGCAAGCATTTGTGTGGTTAAAGAAACCACTTCCCACAAATTGCTCTCTTCAAGAGAGCATGTTACTTTGACTGTCAAATAAAAGAAAGAGACGAATCAAATAGGTCATTATTGTAAGTACTCACATTCAAAACCATATGCTGCTTCTGTAATTTTATTTTTTTTTCTGTCTGTTTGTGTATTTTGAATCTGAAATCAGTTTTAGGGTAATTTTAAAACAATAAAAACACATACACAATATGTAACAAACAAGGACTCACCTATTTGATTACCCATGTGCTTTGACCTTTTCACAGCAAAGTCAAACATTAGCAACTGAGGTAAAAGTGCACACCATTAACATATCACACCACAACATTCAGAAGAAGTGGAAGGGGATCTGCCTCCATTATACCATCCAAGTTTTCTGGTAGGAATACGAGATGATAAAAGGGTGAGATGGCTCAATAAAAGAAGCCTGCAACAAACATTAGCAAATCCTATAATATCTCCAGTTCACCTATTAGCTGGATCCAATACAAATCCCTGTACAAAATCAAGGCAACAATAGCAACACAGTAAAAAAAAGAGGAAAACTAAGAGAGACTATGCCTATCAAACAACGCAGTGTCTTGCAGCCAAGATCTAGTTCCTTAGACAATGCTAGCTCAAAACACCCTGCAGTTGTTTGTAGTGTACTTTCAGTATGCAGTCTTTGTTATGCCTTTATTGTGGCAAGCTCCAGCAAGATTCTCCAACCTACACAGCCTGGACAACAGGTTGCTTGAAGTGCTTTTCAGGAGACTTGCCTGTTCTTGCACCAAACTGGACAAAAAGCATCAAGAGTAAGCTCCTGAGTGTTGCCTGTACACATCAGTTCCTAAAGGGACAAAAAATAGTCTTGAGGTCTGTGCCTGTCACTGAGAGAAGCGGGTTATAGCTTTGATAGAAATAGAAACTGGGATGGTAGCATTAGTCATTGAAAGCCTACCAATCACATCTGACTAAACTACATATTGCAGTCTTATCAAAATGAGCTTCTCTTATATAGTATCATCACAGGAGAGATGTGAAAGATCATAACTACACAGATCATCATAAAAGAAAGCTATGGTGTACTTCAGTATAGACTTTGCTGAGACATTCCTAAAGATATAGAAAAAGAGGTTCAATAAGACATCGTTAAAAGCTGAAAGCAAATTCCCAGGTTAGTTGATTTCTAGGCTAAAGGAAGTAAAACACTGCAAAATTTAACCATGTCCAAACTGGCCTCCCAATACTGTGTCATGGCAGATTTTAGAATACCCATAAAATCTAAGCTGTTGGACCATTTTCATTGTCTGCCTGCTAGTCTAAATACAGCTGCTAAAATATTAAATACCCACAAAATTGTATCTTGCCACAAAATTATGATGATTCGTTGATGTTCATGGATGCAGCTGTACTGTTTTCAAATTGACAAAACAAGAAATCCATGTTAACAGGAAAGATGCGGTTGCATACAAGTTACTGGTTAAATTAATAGATAACATTTCCAGTTCCACACTGGACCAGTGATTTTACCCTTAAACTGTGGCTAATATTACCTCTTCTAACACCATGTTTTTATTTTCAGCCTCGAGTAGATGTGCATGAATAGCTGATCAAAATAACTCTTATTTATATCATACTTAATGCAGCCCCTCAGTTCACAAACACCTTCTTCTGATTAGCTGTCCCTTGCATACAGATTGTTTGGATAGAAGGTGGGCGTCTCTGTTCAAAGACAGGGCTGTGTACATGAAACAATGCTATATGCTGTCACTGGATCCCATTCACTGTTACGTGCATTAAAATGCTCTGGGCAAAAGATGGATGCACACAAAAAAATCTTCTGGTTTACGAAACATACTCAATTTTGTTCTTAACATTATATATATACTACTGAATAAAAATTATTATCAAGGTTCATACTTGCGACATGCAATCATATACTGCCATTCAAGTTGAGTTTTCTTGATAATGAGAGGACAGGTCACATAGCCATCAAACTGCTTGTTAATTGTTCAGTTACTGTTAAGCCTCTGTTGTCAAAACACTTAATGAAATATTTTTGTTAAAACCCATGAATTAAAGGTAAAACTCTGCAATTCAATCACATCTTGGTTGTTTATTTAAAATCACCTGCAGAAGTGGTCAGAGGCAAACCTGCAAAACCAAAGACAAAACCCTATGCCATGCTCCAAAAATGTATAGACCCAACACAATGCAAACATTAAATAACTGGCAAATCAATGTTGTCTGGTTCAATATGCAGTACAGTTAGTTCTCTCTAGATATTTCTCTTTCATAGACATCCAGCTGTGTTATTCAGACTCAAAAAACATAATGTCCTACGCAGCTTAGGGCAGTAAGAAGGTGACGCAGAACGGCAACAGCCAAACAAATGACTAACTACAAGAAATGTCAAACATATATGCTGTGTCTCAAGTCACTTTCTTCCATAATTTAATTTGGTATTTTCACATAATCATGTGCAGCTGTTAAGTGCTATATCGGTGGTCAGTGTACTCGTAAAGGGTTAAAAGTTGAGTGTGGAATGCTGCACATGGCTCACCTTCAATGACCACCATCTTGGTTTTATTACGAAAAGGGAAAGACAGCCAAACAAGGTCACATCATCAGCACCACACATAACGTGATGTGACATTGTTTAGAATTTACTTGTTATCTTAATTTATGCAGTTTATTGTGTGGTTAGAGATCATTTTGGTCACAAAACATAAAAGCTAGTAGGGGTGGGCAACTAAAAATATATTATTTAAAGGAAATTTGTGATAATGATATTTATAATGGGTAGCACAGCAGGTAGTGCTGTTGCCTCACAGCAAAAAGGTCCTGAGTTCAACTCTAGGCCTCGTTGGTCTTTGGCCAGTGTCTTTCTGTTTAGGGTTTGCATGTTCTTACTGTATTTGTGTGGGGTTAGATTAACTGGTGATTCTAAACTGCCCATAGGTGTGAATGTGAGTGTGAATGGCTGTCTGTAGCTGTGTCCCAAAACCCAGGCTGCATCCTTCGGAGGACCCGGCCTTCGCGGTCAACGTGAAGACCGAGAAGGCCGGAAGTGCGAAGCTTGTGAAATGGGACGATTTAGCCTTCAGATTTGCGTCACCAGCTGTCTCGGTGGAGATGAATAAACTCAGCCGTCTGCTCCTTGCTATCTAAAATATAACAGGACACTGGAGTAAATTCGCTACCATCTCACACTTCTGTTTAATCAGTTTTCTGTTTGACGTTTATTCAGCTTAGTGAAAACAAATCGATTTACTCAGGACATCACATATTTGCAAAAGAGCGCCGACGTTTTCGAAGACGTTGATTACCCACCAGCTTGATCGCTGACCGCGGGAGGTTTGAAAACAATGTACCGGGAGTCCGCTGTTCTTGGCGGTTGTAGTGAGCTAGAAAGAGTAATAAGAGTAATATTAAAACAGAGTAGCTGCCGCCATTGTTGGAAACTGGAATTGGCTAGGCCGGGCTATGAATTCTGGCATAGGTTGGGCCACGAAGGTCATCCTTCAAATTCAGGGAAATGAAGGACGCATTTGTGGGCTGCATTTGAAGGAGTCTACGAATTGGGACAGCCTTCATCGCTCGGCTGTGACGTAATTGGCCTTCAAATGTGGCCTCCGAAGCATGCAGCCTAGGTTTTGGGACACAGCTTGTGTCTCTGTTAGCCCTGCGACAGGCTAGCGACCTGTCCAGGGTGTATGTTGGCTGGGACAGCCTCCAGCACCCTGCAACCCTGATAAGCGCAACAGAATGAATGGATATTTGTGACCATGTAGAACAAAAACTATTATATCTGTCAATTCAGGCATCATCATTATAGTGCAATGCACAGTACAATATGGTGGCAAAGCATATGACAAATGTAACCACATCAGTAAGCCTGGTAGTTTTTTCCCTGAACATTTTAAGTAAAACTATAACATTACTGCTTAGTGCTTAAGCCACATCACCTTGTAAACTGCACAAATGCTACATAGAAAAACTGTACAATATTATCACAGAACCAAACTGGAATTGAATTTTTTTTTTCCACCTGGTATGTTGTATCTTGGGTTGAGCTTTTTAACAACTTGATTAAAGTCTTTTTACTGCCGTGTCTCAGCATCAGTAAGTTCCATTCACCGTTTGCTCTTCCTGACATATGAAGTTGCGAGTACTCCGAAATGCTCAGTTGTTTAGTTTTGAGTCTCTTATTACCGACTGCTTTAATTTTGGGGTTTTTTTTCCCTCGGGTGAAAAACATTTGCTGTTTCTATCATTAGCAGAAACCTTTTTCTTGCATATTTTGCTCATTATTTTGTCTTGTTGGAAATTACTGAAGTAACTCCCTTTTCAGCTACTAAATTGCAGTAGGAGGCTAACATGGTGCTCTTGCTCTCAGACATGATTGGGCTCGCGTCATTGTACGATCTAAGGAATGTAGATGTAAGATGACACTTAATAATTTATACACGTTACAATATTGATAACGGGCAGTGCGATATGGTTATCACAGTCAAATATTATTTCATGAGACTACACCACACTGTGGAAAATCACATGCTACACAATTATATACTTAGTGTATATGATCTGCTATTAATTCACTTTTTCTTTTAGCTAAGAGGGAATCTCTTTTCCACGTGCCTTGTTTCAATTTCAACACAAGGAAAAGTTAGTTACTGGATGATATGTAGGCTCAGTGTTTTGTGCTGCAACACTTTCTTCACAAGTCTGCCTGTGCTCAATCAGCCGCCATTTATTACCCCGGAAATCAGCATGTCATGGCTGAAGCTTTGGTAACGAAAACAGATGCAGGTTAATTGTTGCTGTAACCAACACCTTTATCTGTCAGCAGTGGTATTAGGCAACACACCCTTACTCTAACTCTCCCCTTTCTTTTAGTAGAAGCCTTGAAGTGAATTGATTCTCTCCGTCTCTCTTCAGCAGAAGTAGAGGAGGGCGTTGATTCCCTCGCAGCTCAGGCGAGACCAGCCGCTGTGTTGCTCGGCAAGAGGCAGAGGCATAGTTGAGCGAGAGAGAGGTCACCGATATGATTATCCCCGAGTGTCAATACAAAAGGGAGACGTGAGAAAGGTCCCCGCTGAGCTGGAAAACGAATGACTTTGACCTCATCAAACCTGCGGAAGCATCTCCACTTGCTAATTAAGATTGAGTGGAACAAAGTCATCAGTGTACAGGACCGGCCATCTTAGCTGAAGCTAATCAAGCGTACTACCCTGCTCTTTGTATTTATCAAAAATTTATGTTCAGGACAGGAAAGAAGGGGTAATGTATATGGCAACAATTTTTTAACTGAGATAACGTCACCTTTTCAGTAACAACACTTTACACTGTGCTTTCATCTTTTGTATGAGAACCACTGCATTAGTGAGCGTGTGCCCATTTCACCCACCTGGTAAGCAAATGATGTCCCAATAACAGCCTCGTTATTCCCAATTAAACTCTCTACCATCCATCACAAACTGCCACTGTAAACCAAGCATAGGGCCGTTATTGGCTCCCATTAATACTGTATATACAAGCAGATGGCGAAGGAGGGAGGACCGTGTATATTTGTATGAAAAAGAACAAGAGAGGGTGTAAAACTACCTAATCCAACTCGATATCTGTTTAAATATTCCAGAGTTTGCAAAGCCAAACATTTTGATTTATAACACAGATGCACATAAAGCCACATCATAATATGCACTGAGTAATTAGTTCAACAAATAGCCTGTCATCATCCGTGTCCCAGCCGCCACAGAGAGTGAGGTCTCTCCCCTTGGTTAGGAAGGCAAAATTCCCTGGCTGAAAGCTCGTACAACACCATCACCCTCCCTTCGACACCTTTTAGAAGCTCTCAGTGGGTGTCTTGCTTTCACCTCTGCAGATATGTAGTAATCACACTTCCAGCGCCAGAGTGCACCGCCGCAGCCAAGAGACACTGCTGCTGCCCAGCCTTATCAGAGGGAGAAACATGGATGACCCTGATCACACGAGGAACTCAGTCATCCTCCAGGAAGGTGTCCTCTTTACAAGGTGTTCTGTATGAGTAATGGGGATATTGAAGGCTCGATCTGATTATCATAACCCCTCTATGCCTTCCCACTGCTAGAAAAAAAAAAAAAAATAACAGGAACTGTGTCAAAGCTGCAGTCAGATGATGGCTAGAGTAACACTGTGCCCAAGGCAGCCACCGGTCCGTTCTTTTCGTTCGCTTTTCTGAAGGTCAATCTTCAGCTGCCCTCCACGTGGCTGCAGTCCTGTTTACCTCTCTCCAAAAGCCAATTACATCGCTGCAGTGCTGTGCCAGTCAAAGCTGTTATATTTCGCACACAGACACATGTAGGCTTGCACCTACACAGATGCGCCGTGCACACCCACTCACACAGACAAACACCTGCAGCAGCTACTCTTCTTAGATGCAGCAGAAGGCATGGATAATGCCTTTTGACCTGTCTGTGGTGAAATATATCGATGTGTACACATGGAACGATTATTTAGAGCTCAGGCACATCATGAGGTAAGTTAGTGAGTGCATGAAAAACGATGGTTTATTTACCATGGGGTTTTATATTGGGTTGAATGTGAGATGATTATAAACCTGTCTTCATTATCTGAAAAATGGAGAGGCCTTGCTAATGTTTGCTGATTTATTCTATAACCTCGAGGGTTTAGTTCTTGATTTATGTTCGTCAATGACAGCTTGTGTAATCATACAAGTGTTGGTAAAATAGTGATGGATGGCAGGTTGCTGTCCTCAGCAGTACTTTGGCTTTTACCTATTACACTGAATGATGGAAGCTTTAAATGAGGATGGAAACCCTTATGGGGTTTATCTTTTTCAGATCGTACCTGCTTAGATTGAAGAAATTTCGTCATTTTATTATAATTTCCAGCATTTTGGATGAGATTGAATGAGCTATGTTCAGTTATAAGCTGTGTGGTAATGGCCAAAACTCAGATCAGTGTTCTTCTCTGCCATCTACAGACAGTTAAAGGGAGTGCCAGACTGCCAGATGAGCATTTGAAAAGATCCAGATTGCACTGTGCAGGGTTTTTTTTTAATATACTTTAGTCTCCTTTGCGTGTTCATATCTAATATCCACGTAGTCTCTATATATTGCACATTGTTTTATGTTATTTAATATTAACTGCAACAAACATGTGGGTATGAATCAAGACAAGTAGTTTCTCTGATATTCTGTAGCATCCAGCAGAAGTAGGGCAGCAGATGATTTCACATTTTCAAACCAGATGACCACCATCTGCTTTGTGGAGTTGTTGCTGTATGAAGCACAAAGCAAATGCACAGCTTTCTGTCAGTTTTAATGAACAATGTTCTGTTTTGCAGCTTTTCTGTCATTGAGCTCCATGTAACCTTGGATGGAAGTTTCTGAGGCATTATGATGAACACAAACAAGAGGGGAGGTATTTGCTGCATTCAAGACGAGTGTCATAAAACAGTTCAAGTAATAATAAAGAAAAATGTGCCTGTATTAAAGTAAGCGGCTGTAATAACCTTCCCATGATTTCAGAACAATTAGAACAGATCACTATGTGACCAAGAGAGCATTTAAAAGAAATGAAAAGAAAGAGGTAAAGTATCCCTGTGTGTGTATTGGCTGCAGCAGTGTAAACAGGTCTCGCTCTACCTACGCAAACGGAGAGAAAGAGCCCCGGGGTGGAGCAGAGACGACGGGCTCCATCTGGTGCCTGGGCAGCCAATGAAAAGAATAGAGTACTGGGGGAGCCAGGAAGAAGGGGAACATCATGAAAAGCTCCAATTGGATTTGTCGTCCAGTTCATTGGCACCGGCTGCAAGGTGGCTAACGAGGTAGGTGGCTTAACAGGAAGGAAAGGTATCATCTGCTGCATCAACACTACATGCAAATGTTGCTTTTTCTGATGTCTCTTTTTTAAACGCTTCAAACAAATACAAGTAGAACTGGGTATCTGGAAAACAATTAGGGCTTCTGCACAGTGCTTGGGCTTGTTCGTTCCTTAAAAATGAGCACTCTGTAGCTACTTTCTTCCCATGGGGAGAGAGCGTAGTATGTGCTCCGAGCGCTGCGCTCCTGAAGCATTATGGGAGAGGAAACGATTGTAAGCCGAGAGCCATCTGCTTTGCCACTTGCCATGTCTGCCCGTGCCAATACCTCTTCCTTCCTTCTATTTCTCAGGTGGGGAGTGGAGTGGATCCACACTGTCTGTGGACACACATGTGCACACTAAAGGATCTTCGAACTTGAAAGTAGCAGATGTGCCAACATAGATCCTACATGTTGAGGAATCCCACTTATTTTTTTTTTTCTTTTGGGGTGTGTGTTTGTGCGTTCACACATCTGGCACGTACATTCTTTTATGCATTATTCTCTGGTGTAATCAACAGCTGGAGGTGATGAGAGTGTGGCGTGTTATAGATAGATTCTTTCTCATTGATAAGAGAGGTGACAGACACGAAATACCAACTGCATTTTTCTTAACAACCAGTCTGTTTTCATTTTATCAGAGCAGGAGTGCAGCAGAGACAGGCCCCAGTGTCCTTGACAGTGGTGACACTGAAGAGATGGATGTACAGGCGGTCAAAGGAAAGTCATTTATTTCCGTTGACCCACTCGGTCAAGTGGATTGAAGCTGAGCCTTTTGATTTGGCTTTTACTTTGCCTTTTTCCCCCCACAGAGTCCACACTGCTCCTGCAATTACTGCAAACAGAGAAGGTGATGGGTCTAAGATTTTGTCCAGATAAAAGAGTCAGGACCCTATCTCTCCTGTTGACACCATTAAGCCATCACTGAGAACTAGAAGCTGTAGGGGAGGGTGACACCGAGGAGCTGTCAATCAAAGCTTACCACCCAGTTCTTGTTTAAAACCATCTGCCACTGAACTCCCACTGGCCTCTTTGTATCTGATCCCAAAACCAGCCGCAGCAGGCCGATGGTCTTCATCACTGGGAGGAATATTCACCACTTACTGTCTTATCAAATGCAAGCAAGGGACTGTAGAAATGCACATATTCTTGGATTGGGGTAGTGGGTGGAAAGCGCTTTAGGGTTATTTATCAAAACAGGCAGCGCTGACTGCCAGCACCAGAATAACAAAAAAAAAGCTGCTCCAAATAACAGTCGTCCAACTGAGCAAGCTAAAACAACTGCAATCCAGCTGTCACACTTCAAAAATGCATATGGATGGAGGACGGTCATGTGAAAAGGTGCGGCTAATTTTGAGTGAAAAGCTCTGGAGCATGACGTTAGTTTTTCGTTTGTTTATTTTTGCAGCTTTTCAACTGTTTCAGGCTACAAAGTGATGTGCAATTTAGTCACTCCAGCACAAGTTCAACCCTAATCCAACGTCAGTGTCAGACAGCGCACCTAAATCTCTTCATGGTGGGACTTATCAAACAATAACAGACACTTTGCAGATCCATTTATAGCTGTAAGAGATGAACATTGTGTTGTGACTTCAGGGAAGTTGCGGCACATGTGTCAACTTGTTGTAATACCCTAATATTTGATCTATTGCATAAATGTATGAGGGGTTGTCACCAGCATTTTACTTTCACATTTTATTCAAGGGCTTGTGAGAAGATTATGTTGAAAATTGAATCAGCGATTACACTTGAATTCATCTAATTCCACCTCAGGTGACAATTTAGGGATGAAAAACAGAAATAAAACAGAAATCTCAGAAAACGTCCTAAGACAGCTGTCTCAAATCAAAGCAAAACACCCACTTTTTCCTTTCTCATGGAATCACTCCATTCAATGGTGCTTTTCTATTTAAAGTTGTCTCTCTATGGAGTTGTCATAGTCATAGAAGCTAAAGTTGCACAGAACGCTTCGGTGTTTGAAAGAGTATTAGAAATGTCTGTTTTTATATCAGCATGGGTGGTCATGGATTCTCAGTCACATTTTTGACTCCTGCTCAACAAAAACATCAAAGTGCATAAGCAGTTTAGATTTTTGTACAAACAAGTTTCTTTCAAAGAAAGCAATATCTGCTGAGTAAAATTAAAGTTAATGCTGTGTGGTGCAGACCAGAATTTAAAAAATGTGTGCTTCCAGTAGTTAATTTGTCTGTTGCTTAGCACAAATTAGAGGATAGTTGTATCAATGCATTGCACCCATACAGCTTATGTATGCAGCTTGCTAACTAAGCTTGCTAGCTTACAACTTCGCACTTCACTGTTTGGTCTAACTACAGGCTCCAAAATGTTTAAACGACCAAAATGCTAACACTGACCAGAAAACATAAGAAATCATGGTGGCTTTGTCCATTTTTATATACAATCTGCTTTTTTCTTTTTCGCAAAAGGTTCACCTCACTTCCCAGTAGTGGACTCTTGATAGACAAGCCATAAGAAAATGAAGATTTATGAGTCACAGCTTCTCTCCCTCTCCTACACTGAGCTGCACCTGTTTGGAAAAACCTCATCCATACTGTTTGCTCCTTGATTGCAAATCAAAACCAATAGTCCATGTTTTCTTGTATCTGCAGTATTTTAGAAAACATTTGAAGCATGAGATATGGCATGCTGTTGCTAAATTTTAGTTTAGATCAACATCTGCAAGTTTTCAAAGGTGTCACATCACACTGGATGTCCCTGATTAGCATAATATGGCCTAGACTTTATGCAAATGGGGAGTGGATGACTTAACCTTTTGCCATTGGAAATATAGTGCTACCAGAGTGAACCGCCATGAGAAACAATGCATGTGAAGTGATTTTTTTTTTTTAAATCAAGAAACACTGATAGCATAGCTAATGACCTAAATATTCATATAACTATAGTCTCTGATACAGATCTTTGATACAGTTTTTCATATAGGCCACTGTATTCCAAACCACATAAATAAGCCATGCAATTACAGTGTGTGATGTGCCAGTGCATTACTATAAACATAGACACAGTAGTTTGATTTGAGTCAAAAACACATACCCAGTCTTGCAGCAAATAGCTGTAAAAACAGAGACTTAAGCATTTTTTGTTGATCTTTTCCTGTGATTTGTCGAGCAAAAGGGAAACATTGAATGGGACCATATCCTTTGAATAAACATCTTGCCATGGTTTGACCCCATGCAACCACACACAGGTTCTTCTTTTTTTTTTTTTTTAGCTGATTTCTG
>VURO01011340.1:2296-12461 GCA_015108175.1 Pelvicachromis taeniatus
TGTTTTTTTGGGGGGGGTGGGTTGGTGTTGGTGGGGTGGTGGGGGGGGGGGGGGGGGGGGGGGGGGGGGGGGGGGGGTCCCTCTGCTGCTACTGTGACTGTCATTACTCATCCAGAAACACACTGCTGGATAGATAAAACTGTGATATCAGGCCAGAGTAAAGCACTCTCAGACTGCCTTAAGTCTTTGTTCCATTTTTAACAATCGGCTTGGGCCAAAGTAATATGCTCATTTTGACATGCTGAGGTGCCTTTAACTATGTTCAAGAGTTTTTTGATAACACTCTTTAATACAGCCTGTGACTAAAGGCATAATTCCCCTTTAATTAAATGTAATTACGTTGTATTTCATTTGAAGTTACAAAATAATTATATTTGCCTTCAAATACTTAAAAGCTAGGTAAGTTAGAATGAAGGGGAAACAAGTCAGGTTTTTACAGATAGTAAATAAATAATTATACTGCAAGTAAATTTTTTCTGTAAATAATCTTTAGTACTGGATAAGTAATAAGTAGTGCATAGCTTAGTATATTTTAAAGAAGAAACAATTACATAGTAAGGAAATAGTCCACATAAAAGTAGTGTCTTTTTTGTACCCATTACGGTACCAACTCTTATTTATGAAAACTTTTAGCCACAAGGACTGGTCTGAAAATGAGTGAAAAGTCAGCCAATATCCAAATAAAAACTGGAGAAACAGGAGAACTAATGCTCAAGGCCACTTTATTGTATTGCAAGAAAGTTTGGTTCCCTGGAAGCAAAATAAAGAGAAAGGAGGGGTGGCTTAAGAGCTAACTGCCAGTTCAGCTTAGCAAAAAGAGTGGGAGCAAAGACAATGGTCTCGCTCTGCCCAAATGTAATAAACACACCCTACCAACGCTCACTGTGGAACACTCACGTTACATTTCTTTATATGCAGAAACAGGTTATGGTATTTATATTTTCATAGAATATCTTGTCTAACGAGACTACAGTTCTATAAAGACTAAGGTGGAAAGAGGTTGGGAAGGAATGTATTACATGATTAAGTTCTTTAATCAGTAGATGAAATATATTAGGTTCAATAGATCATCTATGCAGCGCAGTAATTTAAATTGGTCATTTAACGGGTAAAAACTGAAAGACCAAATGTTCAGAGCAATTACTTCCTATGATTTAAAAAAAAAAAAAAGATTTGACTTTAATTTCAAGAGTTGGAGCTTCTCTCTTTTTTGAGCTTAGAGGCATCACTTAATATTTTGATTAATATTTTTTTAGACTGAGTAAGTAACTAAGTATTACACTGTATTTGTTTTTAGTGTGTCCATCTGTAAAGTCCATGCTTTTCCACTTTCTATATTTGAAGTGGGCAATTCCAGGTCTGCAGTCATTGGACTTTAGTTAAAATATGTTCCTATGATTATTAGGGTGAGTGGCACCCTGTGAAAAATGAAAGGGACACCCCGTGATTTAATAACTTGCAGAATAATTTTTTTAATACAGAGTTTACGGTTGACTTAATAATTGCATGTGTCTGTTTCACGACCTGTTTTGGCAAAACAAGCATAAATAATTATTGCTCCACCACCACGGTTTGCAGTCAGTATGAAGCATTTGTGCTGATATGATGTGTTTGTCACATTTAACCAATTTACATTTACAGCAGCTGCAAGAATATAAAGTGTGACTAATGTGTTCAGATGGGAGAGGAGACAGGATGTTAGTGGTGGCCAAGATGAAAGGATAAGCGGCTGCGAATGGATGGATGGATGGATGGATGGATGGATGGATGGATGGATGGATGGATGGATGGATGGATGGATGGAGTTTAAGAAGATCTTGCAAATTTTGTTATCAAATTCAGATTCCTTACTTCTTACAGGTAAGGAGGCTCATCTCATCAGTTCATAAAGCTTTGTGACTCATCTCTGTACTTTCTTTTTTTGCAAATGTCTATCTGGTGTTCCAATGTTATTATATTTTATTTTATTTCAGTATTTTAATGCTGATGAGTGGGTTTTTGTCTTGGAGTATGACCTTGTGTCTGTTTGCCTTACCAAAGCAACAAGAATTCCTGGAACCTCTGCAGTAATTTGGGCTTCGGACAGGTTACTGTGGGACACACACAAAAACAGGGTTGAAAAGTGCATAACACAAGGGCTAGATGAAGACGCAGTGAAACCCAATTACCATCCGCAAAGGTGCTAAGGATCTGGTGGGGAGTACCTGCATAAGCTGGTGCTAAAGTACCATGAACTGATGAATGACTGCAGAACAGGTGTGAAGACAAGAGCCCAGGAAGAGAGGAGCTTCTCCTCGTAGGCTGAGCATGAAGGAGAGCCAGCCTACAATTCCACCTCGGTCTAAGAAAAAGAGAAGCAGCAAACAGAGAGAGAGCTATAGAGAGAAGCAAGGGAGGAAAAATGAGTGAGAGAGAAAGATGGAGAAAAAGGAGAAGAAACCATGACAGTGTTTGGTGCTTTCCAGATATCTCCGCTTTGGTCCTGTCTGTCCCGAGGAAATTGTTCTGCATGTTTTGCGGTTTATTCAGATGCAACTTTGCAAATCCAAGCTGTGCTGCCATGTTCTTTTTATTGAGAAGAGGCTTTCTCCTGGCAACCCTTCCAAACAATCCATGCTTGTTCAGTCTTTTTCTAACTGTACTGTAGTGAACCTTTAAATTTAACACAATTTAACTAACCTCTGTGGTGTCTGTTGGGTTTTTACAGTTTCTCTGAACATTGTACAGTCTGACTTTGGGGTGAATTTGCTTGGCTGTCTGTGAAGGTTCTCAGTCATCCAGGTCATCGCAGTCTAAGTAGCTTAGAAAGAAAAGCATCTGGACTTCTATAAGTCTATTGGTTGGTTTTAAGGTCAAATGGTGGAGAGTCCCAGATTTAAGCCCTATGGGAGTGACCCCCCAAGAGGGTCATGTACCCCCTAATGATCCACTACCTAATCACACGAGCCAAGGTGTGAAAACAGATGTAGGTCAAAATAAGCCAAGGTTTTGGGTGAACTCACTGTGAAACCTAGCCCCACCCTATCATGTGATTTCCTGAGGTCAAAAGGCCCAGGATGTGCGTGGGCATTAAGGCGTCTGGGAAGGGATCTCAAAACTGGATTATAGATGGCAGACAGTTGGCATCGCAAGCAACCACCTCTGTTCAAAGATGGTCGTTCACAGTGAACATAAATGCTTCTTTCACTCCTCTTTCAACCCATCTGTCTTCTCTGTCCAAAAAGTGAACATTGGCGTCCTCGAAAGAGTGACCATTGTCCTTTAGATGCAGATGGACAGCTGAGTCTTGTCCCATCAAGGTGGCTCTTCTATGTTGTGCCATGTGTTTATGAAGTAGCTGTTTGGTCTCTCCAATGTAGAGGACTGAGCATTCCTCGTTACACTGTACAGCATATACTACGTTGTTAGTAACAACGTAGAAAACAGAGAACAGGAGAAATTGATACCTGATCAGCTTAGCCACCATAAATATAGCCGACAAAGCGAAACACTGGAATTCTTCTATGACAGAATATCAGGCCTAAACTGCTCAATGTTCTTTAGAAACACATATGAATTTGTGCTCTGACTTTAAGTCTGTGCCAGTAGCTGAGTTGGATTGTCTGTTGCCTATTTTGATCTGTGAGTAGAGGTGGAAAAAAGTCATATTATCTTGTTTGGTGAAATATTTTTAAGTCAAGCATGAGATTTGAGGGGGATGAGAATCTCGTGGTTGGTAATAAAGAGCATTAGACTGGGATATGCTGTTATGTGTTAGTCTGGAGGCAGGAAATGTGTCTGTGTGCATGCCAGTGATGTAAGTTAACTTATCTTTGGAAACCTCATGGTCTGTATTTAAAATTTTGCTAAAGTTAACACTAAAGAGTAGATTATCATTACACAATGAGGCACTGGCAGGTAAACAGCCTTCAAAGATCTTCAAAAGTATTTTTTCAAACCTTTGACTGCAGCAGAAACTGTGTGTATGCTTTTATGACAAGCTTATTAGGAAATGTCTTGATGCATGCTCAATCATCCAGGTGAGTAAATTCCAAAAAGGTTGATTCTGTTCATCTGCACGTAGCGTTTTCAGCAGCACATAATGCCACGCTACGTCCAGATGAACATAATCAACCTTTTGGGATCATTAGGAAATATTATTTGTGGAATAGGGTCACTATTTACTGAATTAGCTCAGCTTTGATATGTAGCATTGTGTGACCTATGTAGCTCCATGATTTGCTCACATACACCTCATGTTCCATATACAGTTTTTATGGTAATATGGTAAGTGGGGAAGCGTTAACAGCTCCATGAAAACTGCATGTGGCTCAAGTATAAAAAATAAACCCTTTCACTGTACTTATCCAATATTTACTTATCCAGTAGCCAACATTGTTATAAAGTATTAGAATTAGATTCAATAAAATTATTGTCAGTCTCACGTGGATGTGCTATTTTGGTGAAATCATGTTAGATGTGAATAAAAAACTAAAACACCTGTATTTGATGTGTTACTAAAGTTTAAATCACATAAAATCTGCATTCTCTCTGTTTCCCAACATTTGAAAGATATTATATCCTGCAGCAGATTTTACAATGAAATATATTTTCTGTGATCGCACAGATGTCTGCTCTTTTTCTACAAGGATAACATGTTTTGCTGAGAGAAACTCCAGTTTAAATCTAATATTTCCACTGACTGCTGCACTCTCCATGGTGGACTTACTTTTCACACACTTTCCAGGGAACAAGATGAGAAGATTGGGAAATATTAGATTTAAACATTTGTTTTGCCCGGAGGCTAAAATTTCATCCTTACAGTCAAACTGGTATATACTGTATTTCAAGACAAGAAAGACCCTTGAAGAAATCACCTGCTATTGGACAAATGGACTGAATTGATTCCCTTACAGAGCTTTTCTACTCTGCTTGAGGACTCAAAATGCTTTATACTAACCTCATTCACCCATTCACACACAAATTCATAGAAGTGCTTTTTTCTATGCTTCTATGCTTTCTAACATCCCCACTCCGATGAATGCATTGGGAGAAGCTCAGTAGCTTGCCTGAGGATACTTTGGCAATACACCAACTTTACAATTCGTAGACAATCTGCTTTAACACCTGAGCCACAGCCAGCGCTAAAATCTATACAGTATGTAAATACTCAACATGTAAGACATGTAATATTCATGTAAGACAGTGTTACAAGATCATATTGCAGTATACAGAATTATATTCAGTATGTTTAGGCTGCAGGAGTTCATTGATCTCTTGGTTATAGATCTACTGGCTATGCTGTTATAGTCCTGGGTCTAAAACCCAGGGTTTTTGGACTTTGGACCTCAGTTTAATTCTTAGTTTGTTCACTGTCTTTTTAACCACGTGCCATTTGTAAGAGTTCCTGTTGTGTCTGTAATATCTCTTCTTTCAGTTTACACTCCTCTGTGCATTGTTGAGCCTGTTTAAACTAAAATAATTTAGTGCCTAAAGATTGAGCAAAACAGCCCTAACAAAACAGCCCCAGAGCATGATGCTGCCACCACCATGCTTGACAGTTGGTAAAGTGTTCTCAGTGTTTAAAAGCAAACTTTTACCTTTACAAATATACATACATGTCATTGTGGCTCAATCTCTGTCTTGTATGAAGGCATTTTGTTTGTCCATGTGGACAGCTGCACATTTTTTTCAAGTTTGAAGGTGCTGATTTTGGAGCAGGGGACTTCTTTCATCGTCTATGACGATGAAAAACTTGCTTTATTGCAGATGGCAATTTTAGTTCATTCAGTTTTAAAAAGGAGAAAAAGAAGACAGCGCAGAGGGAGTTCCGGGTCGAAGGTCGCCCGGCTACTATTGGAGACCTGTGTCTATTTGTCGTGACATGTTTTCAAACCGGCGTTTATTAGAAACTGCCATTTAAAAGAGATGGAAGATATACAGTACTTAAAGTTGTTTGAGCAACAATTAGTTAGAAATGGCTCCAAGAGACCTTTCCAGCTTGTGTAAATATTCATTCTCCTTCTTATGTCTTCCGTGTGTTTCTTGGACTTCCCCAATGCTCTGAGTATTTTTGAATCCAATGAGCGCTTTCAAACAAATCCTTTTTGTGATGGTAAAGAGAAGCTTTACCAGTTATAGTCAATCATGATCACTAATGAGAAAATTGACACTCAATTCCTATTACTTGTTAATACCGTTCTAAGTTAAGTTTCAGGTTTTAACTTGGTAATAGCAGAATATGGTTACCTCGTGTCACAGATGTCTACACATGCAAAATAAACAATGTCACAACAAACAGTGCACTAGATGAGAATTTGCATAAATAACCAACTTTGTCTTTTTAAAATCGCTTTGCTCTGTTTCCCAGACTAAAGGCAACACGAGCTTCTTCCCTCTGCTGCTGCAATGTTCTCTGTGCCTGAATAATTCAATATTGCTCACTGTCTGCTCCTGTTGTGTACTGCATGGTTAAGAGCCAGTGAAGGGGAAGGCTCAATGCATGGGGACAGGCCTTGTTTTCTACGCCTGCAGCCAAGCGTGTGTCTTATGTAAGGGAGGGGGTTGCATGGCCAAAGTACAACATCCACAGCATAAAAATTCATGTCGCTTTGTCATCATGTCTTTTTTCCAGCCCTACTCTCACTTTCTATAGTACAATCCTAGTAATGCTCTACCTTTTTCTTAGAATTTTCATCACAAATTCTAAGTTTTTCTGTCTTCAGTTGTTCATCTTTCATCCCTGGCCTCACACTCACCTTGTAGTGATTGAAACAGGCAGGAATTCTGACAGGACATGAAAACCATTTTAGACTTCTCGAGGAACATTTCATTTTAATAACAGTGTTCTGTGTTCTGATCATGCAATTTTTCTATATTAATATAAGACGTAGGCTTTTGTTTTAAATGTAACTGTGACACATTAAATGTAACTGCACTTACTTCTCCAACTTCTCTCAAAGGAAAGATGTGAACCTTGTCTCCTCTGAGACGTCTGCAATGTGAGAATTCAATTGGTATTTGCATTATTTAACAAACCCTCCAGTCCTCTGATCTTTTGCAGGTATACCCGAGTCTCTCTCCCATATTCTCCCACTTCACAAACAGAATGCCCCTCAAATATAACCTTGAAATACAAATAACCACTGACTTCCTCTTTTCAGCAAATACTTTGCTCAAACTTCAAGTTATTTTTCAGAGGTTGTCTGGTTAAAATGGCATACTTTCACAACATTAAAACGCAGCTTTTAAATGCATTTGCTCTCAGATACTCATAAATGTAGAGCAATATAGCTCAACACAAATGAAGCACAGTGTGTGCATTGCACAGTCAGGGCATGTGGGCATTTTTTTCATGAGCAGCAGAAATAAATCTCACCAAAGTCCAATCACCAGCTGTTCATCTGTGTTCTGCTAATCTCTTTCACATGCACAAGAAGGCATTAACTTACCCACATTTCACACTGTTGTCCTCCACTGCAACATGTAGAGCAGATATAATTGGTATCTTTATAACACATATGAATACAACTCTGTGTATTTACATAGAGGAAATTATTACTTTAAAAAAAAAGACAAGAGAAAGAAAAATTAACACTGCCTAGTAAACGCTGCAAACAGTTGGAGACTAGATTTGAATCGGTTGGATTTTTGCTTTGCAACTAATATGACAGATATTTCAAACAAAAAAATGAATATTTGACCAATCACCAGTTTTCCTCAGTTTCAAATAACTGAAAATTACCAGATGTTGCTGTTTAAAAAGTTCCAAGACTAATCCTGTTCCGCTTCAATGGCACTGCACTGTCACGCGCATGCGGATGCTAACAGTAGTGACCTTTTTGTGACTTTTTTCTGTGCGTGGAGCAGAGAAAACACCATGTTGAAGCTTGCAAGGATTTTTGCCAACAGGCTCAGGATGAGCAGTTTTCATTCTGAAAGAGTTCATTGTCCTCTGGGCGAAAGACGCTATGTCAAGTAAGTTTCAAGAGATGAGCTTGTTCTAGTATGAACTTTTAGCATAAATGATGCTGTAGTGTTGGTTGAATGCTCTGCTTGCTTACTACAAATTTAAAATGCTACATTTTTTAAGCTGCAATATAATTACAACTACATACCTACCGTACTTACCAGATTCAGCTCCAAGAGCTACATCAAAAGCGTTTTCCTCCTTTTCAAAAAGAAATGAAAATCCAAGGTTCATTGTTTGGACACCTAGGAAGAGTTCCGGTGCATAACGCAACAAAAGTAAAAGAGTAAAACAAGACTTGTTGTCTAATTTAAAAAAACAAAAATTCTTATAAGCAAAGTAACCAAACTGTTTGATTGCAACTCATAGATAACTGCATGCTATCAGCTAACATTTTGTTACATAGTGTACTGTATGTCTGTGTTTTTCAGCATTTTTCTGTAGATATTTTTATTACCTCTAAACCTTCACATGGGGCAGATCAGTTCAGTCAGTGTCTGTGTCGGTTTCCTCCCAACAATGTTAACTCAAATTAAACTTAAATTAAAAATTAACACAGAACAAATATTGTCATAGGATAAAAATATAAGTGTTTGAAAAGTACCATTGACCATTTGACTTTTTCCTCTGTTTCTCTCTCCCAACTTGTAAAATCTAAGTGGAGCTGATTTTTTTCTGTTTGTGTTTAGACGGCAGCAACTTGTGAATGGCTTGTGCTGTCATGATACACTGAATATCTGAATAAAGCTCTTGTTCTCTCTGTCTGAATTTTGTTTCTAGTACAAACTCTAATGGCGGTACGGTCATTTATTAATTGTTTGTAAAGTGGTAACTAAAGTTTTCAATTGAGTCTTTGTTAGTTGGGTTAAATCTCTGAATAAAAACCAGCACAAGGAGTTTTTTCCTTATTGAGACCGAGATTTCTACATGACTGTAAGTCTTTGTGTTGTAATGATTGTTCTGAACTACTTAAAATGTTGCCTTAAATCTGCAAAATACCACACATTTCATAATAATAACAAAAACTACACTGAAAGCAGAAAGTCCACTTTGAAAATTAAGTAAACTAAAATAAAACTGATAAACTGAAACTGAAAAAATTATTTAAAAAACACTATAACAATGCTGCTTCCCACACACACCAAAGAGCTGAATCTGAGTTGACCTTGGGTATAGGTGTGAATGGTTGTCTTTGTCTCTGTGATGGATCAGTGTATGCTAGCTCTTTTCTGGTATAGGCTAACGCCCCTCCACAAAGTTACACAAAGAGTTAAGAAAATTGATAGATGAACTTTTGTCTCACGTTTTCTGGCTGTAAAGGGGTTTTTCTTTTCATCACGTATTTTATTTTTATTGGTAGAGTTTAAAAATAATGAGATTTAATTCATTGTATAAAAGAATGCACTCACACAATAAGGATGTGGATGGATGTGCTTGCAGAAGAACTTGTGTTTATTGTGCAATGCATAATATATAAATACTTTTAAGAGGACTTTGAATAGATCACCTAAAGAAAGAGAATTCTTTACAAAGTGAAAAATGGGGGGTTCAATGGGTTCAATGAAACACCTTGTATTAGCACACTGGGTCTCTTTGATACGATATATTTTTCTGCCTGGTGGCCACAACACATCTGTACAATCTTTGACTTGCTGGTTAATATTTAGCAGGTGTGTATTGATTGTGAACTTGTGGCATTTCTGCTAACCACCGTCTCTATTACACAATAATAGAAGCTTTGAATTTATTATTTCACCAGTCACTGCTGCAGACTCAAACTTTTATCATTAACAAAGAGGCTTACTTTACTTTCTTTTCCTATAAAAGAAATTGTTTGTTCAAAGTGTTAATGTTTTGAGATGAGTTATTTAATTATCTGCTAAGAGTGTGCATCCTTTTTTCTTATGTTTTCATTTGGCATTAACATCTTTTAACATGTCATATAATGTTCACGAGCACACATAGTAGGGGTTTCTTGCCTCTTCTTTGTTGCATGTTTTGGTCTCTGACAATTATGTAAAATAAAGCCTGTGTTAGCACCAGTAAAAAGAAAGATAAATGTTCTCTCTCAGTAGCAGTGCAATTCTTTAACCCAGCAAAGTTATGTAACACTACTCATTATTTCAGATTTAAGCCTTACAAAACGTACATTACTTAATTTGGGTTCAAAGATTTTATAGAGTTTAATCAAATTTAAAGTATGCGTAACACATGCAC
>VURO01011343.1:3691-24851 GCA_015108175.1 Pelvicachromis taeniatus
AGCACAACTAAAAATGGCAGCAACCTGTCGTATTTTAATCCTTTTGAAGAAAACAACTTTTTCAAAGGGAATTTACTGCGTCTGGATTGTGGTGAAGACAATACAAGAAGACTTTACATGAGCCATCACAAGTGTTTGAGGTTTCTATAAGTTTTATTCAAAAGATCAAAGTCAGGATTAGGTATGGCTGTGATTTATATTATGCACAGGCCCGCAGAAATAAAAATGAAAATGAAAAGAATTGCTCTACGTTTGAGATGTTTTAATAAATGTAAAATCTTGGAGCTTACCTTTGAGGTCAACACTAACATTAAATGTGTTTAATACCACCTGCTGCATACCCGCTCATGCAAACCTAACTCTCTCTCTCAAAACATCATCATCACTTTCCAACTTTATTCCCACCAGGGCCCCAGCAGTAGCAATGGAGCATAGGTTGCCACATCAGAGGCTCTTACAGAGAACAGACAGTCAGCAGCATCATACTGTGGGGTGAGGAGGCGGCAGAGCATGAAAGGATGCATTAGATGTTATGTAGATCAACAAATAAACCTGAATAGGGCAAATAGGGTTAGACTTTATATTTCCACCTGGTCTTATCTGGTGGAAATAAGGACAATTATGTGACATATGAGATGGAAACATAGTGAGAAGGCATGTGTAAAACAAAAACAGGGAGAAGATAAATATACAATAGATATTAATATTTAAATTCCTATTTAAAAACTAGTGAAATGCTTTTTTTTTTTTAGCATAATCAGTCACCTGATAACAGTATTTGCCAAAACAGATTTAACACACAAGTGTAGTTTGTTGGTTGGAACCACTGACTGTTGGACAATTGTTCTCAGCTGTGACTTGGGAGTGAATGCGCAGGAGAAGTGATTATCGACCTTATCGATCTGACACAGTGAAATTTACGACCTATGCTTGCTGTTGTTTTATCTCAGATGTTAGTCTTCATGCTGTGCTGCAGTGTCTCTCTATGTCTCTCCGCTGACAGTGGAGCTGAACTATGTAGCCTGCTGGAATAGACATGAATGTGTAGATAGCAAATAACGCATAAATTTGTGCTCATGTGGTAACCGAGTGGAGCCCCGTGATGACAATATACGGACGTTGCGGCAGCGCGATCAATCACTGACGAGCGTTGCAGCGGACATCAAGATTATGCATTCTTTGTTGGAACGTCTGAAATCACCCTCTGAGGCACATTTCAGCTGCATGTCTGTTAAAACTGTATCAATCATCTGGAAAAAGAAACCAACAAACATCTATCCATCAGATTGAGGCAGACTAGGTCAACGTTTGCATCCTAGCGTCTTCACATTGCATCAATTTGAGTTGGAACTAGAAACTGATAGATTGTGGGCCATTTGTCACAAGTAATTTGTGATACTTTTATCTCTGACTCTTTTATTGCCAAGTCCCTCCTCTGTCATTCTTATTATGCCAGTTGATTTGAATTCCCAGTACACTTGTCTTTTTCTGTTGCCAAGGCGATAGGAATGGGGGCTGTTGACGGCAGTGGTCGAATACTGACATTTGATTGGCAGTGCAATGTTCCAGGAGAGAGATACGGAAGTTATCTGAATATTAAACATAAGGATTAATCCTCCTCATGTACTCCTGAATATCTTCAGCTGTGAATAGGGCACAGAAAAGGTGTTTAAACATTATGATGGACGTTTGGCTTAAAAGAAGCACATAGCTGAGAATCTATCAACAAAAACTAATAGACTGTTGAGGGCAAATTAAATGGAGTCTGTGACTAAATTAAAAGTAATTTGAATTTGTGGTCATTCTAATTAACGCTGATATTCAGTTTAAATTATATATTAATATGATCATTTTTAAGAACAATTTAACATTTATTGTTTTGTTCATAATTGCACAAATAACATACAGTTCATCAATCAGGAGCAGGAACACTGTTTTACTTTGCTGCCTTTTGGCTGGACATCTCGTGCAGGTTGGTCTTTTAACAAGAAAGAAAGCACTTGACTCAATGATCTCTGCTACACTAAGCAGCAACGCCTTAAATAAGATGTAAGGGCATCTCGGTCAGGCGTCTAACTTCTCAGTCTTTGAAGCCATTGCTCTGTGTCTCATTTCCTAAGGTATTGATGTCTTTAAGTGAGCTTCCCAAGTGCCTGGAGGAAGTGGATGCTTTATAGATTGCTTTGAGGAGGTTGGGACACAGCTGACTGCTGTAGTTTAACAGTAGGTCCGTGGTCGTTCTTTCGTGAAGCACTGGGATAAAAGGTTTCTGGTGGCAAGGTTAAGAGGCGTACAGTTATTTGAATAATATTGTTCTCAAAAAATAAGTAAATTAAAAAAAAAAGTTTGGATTAAATGCAATATGGTTTAATCCCAAACAGTAAAAACTTTTTAGGATTTCCTTACCTGGATGATTGAGCATGCATTAAAACAATATGGTTTAATACTAATAAGTATTCACAAAGCAAAAATGTTTTATTGAATTGTGGGGAATACTATTGGGCTGTACAAAAATGTCACTGATGATACAAGGTCATCTTAAAGAAGATGTATACATAAAAAGTCTATTTTATACTCACAGATAAAGGTGCTCTTTTCAAATAGAGGGTAAAAAATGAACAGGTATATCGGGTAGCTGCAGGTACATCATAAAGAAACATTAAAACCTGGAAACAAAGGAAGAATCAATACTGCTCTACAGCATGCCCATGCAGGGAATTGAAAAGAGAGCCTGTGTGGATAGTTGTATAGAGTCACTGCAACAAGGAATAAATTGTGTGATGTTGGGCCTTTCTTAAAGCCTGGAGTGATGATTCTACCTCTCTTTTCAGAATAGCAGTAATTTCTTCTTTGATGTGACTGGTATTTATTTTGAATAAACCCATTTTTGAGCTGTACTCAAGATTCCAGCTATAGGTTTAGATCAAATAAAAATTTGTACAGTGTACACAACATGTTACATTATCTTAATATTGGCCCAGAGTACTACTTGTAGCCTGTTAAATGAGTGACATGTTTAGGCATGTTGTAAAGATTCCTGTATTTTGTATGCTCCGCAAATAAGGTGATATTTGACCATTTTCAAAATGAAGTCAACCTCAATGCTTTTTTGTTTCTTTTATCATTTGTAAATGTGTTTTCTATTTATTCCCCTTAGATTGATTGGATTTTCTCGTTCTAGTTTATTAATTATTTTTGGAGGATTAATGTGACGGGGCGTAGATATAAGCTAGAGAATGGAGTAAAATCAAAGCAACCCATAAGGAGAAGAAAATGAAATGCACTGAATGAATATTCATATTTCTATGTGTTTTATTACCATTTGGCGTTGCTATTATTGACTTAGAACAGTGTCCTCCTTGGAAACAAGCTGTCTTTGATATTTCATAGAAAATCATTGTATAAACAATACCAATCCTATCAGATATGTATAAAACAACAAAATTAGTGTTTATTGGAATGCAACATTCACATTTTTTTTCTCTTTTCCATATGGGAACTACATTAAACTGTCAGAATCTAAGGACAACATAATGGTCTTACCCAACTGGATAAGGACTGACGTGATTACAGAAGAGACTAGAAAATAAGTGATTGGATAAAGAAGCCGGGTGAGTGCTCCAGAGAGTGTAGGCAGCTGGAGTGCAGTAATTAGTCACCGAAGCTCTTTGTGGTTAAGGGGCAGCTGACCAATGGCCTTGCTTGCTTAGAAGAACGGCAGAGGGTTCTTCCCACTCTCAAATATGACTGTGATTAACATACGCAATTACCTGCAGAAATCGCACCCCCTATCTTCTTTTAGACAAAGAAAAATGAATTGCCTGCAAGGCGTAGAGAGTTTCAACCATTGTTTTCTTTTTCTTAATAGCATCCCAAGGCTACTGTCTAACATATCATTTATTTAAAATGTATCATCACCTTACCTCTCCCACAGTTCCTTTATATGCTCTTTTTAATTAATCGTGGCAATTAATGGTTGTTTTTGTGAAATGAGAACCGGGGACTCAAACAAGTCCTGAAACATGTTTTCCATTTTTCTTTCTTTTCACCGGGACACATGTGAACATAGACAAAGGCCTTTGCAGATGCAAGCTGTACGCTAAGTACAGCAGGAAGCCTGTTTTACTTACATAAATAAAAACAAGACAACAATGCTTCCTGGTGATATGCAAAATCATTAAGACCAGTATTTCTTTAAAAAAAAAAAATAGTCTGTACACCTATCAGAGCTTTGTGAGGGAATAATAATAATAAAATAAAGAAATAATCTTTTCACTTGTTTCCTGTCACTTTGTGCTAGATAATGAGGCAACTCCTTGATTCTGTCGAAATTTGTTTATGTTCACCTCCTCAGAATTGGAAAAGTTTGAGTAAGGGGTGTAACGTGCACATTAATGAGCGCGCCGTGAGGATAACTAATGAGAACTATTTCTAGGATATAATCAACAGAAACTTTTAATGACACTCAAACTATTATTCATGCTATACTGATTTTTAATCACCCATTTGTTCAGTTTTACTCCTACATCTGCCTATGTATTTATACATGACTGTGAATTTTTGTGTGAGTTATGCGTTCTGTGTAAAACATATTTGCACACCGCTTTTGATAGGCGACATACAAATAAACTTTGTCATCGTTTATATTATAATAACACTTTTGATTTGTAGTTTTCTTTGTTGACGGTGTCAGCAGTAACAGCCCTATTGCCACTCGAGTACCCATGACAGGCTGAGTTATCAAAGAAGTCCAAAAATGTTTTCTTGTCTCGAAGCATGTGAGCATATCTGTCAGAGCATGGAAACGGAAAAGCTTTACATTCGTGCGTCTTTTAACTTTCTACCAGAGAGAATTACAAAACCATGTTCCTTTGAGGTAAGGCACAAAGGCTTTTATCAGCTCCTGTGTGGGCTAACCTGAGATTCCTAAGATCAAGCTAGTGTGTTAGGAGATCAAATAGTAATAGTTCTGTTACTTCGGGTTTTGTCGCTCCTTTACTGGTCTATTGGGGGATATTGTGGCTGATTACAAGGGTCACTGTGGTTTCCTTCATTACAACAAGTAAAAACTAAAATGAAGACAGGAATAAACAATAGCTTTATTTTGTCTGCTTTAGCACCTTCATCTTATTTATAACCTTATTATTGTGTTGTGTGGTTCAGCCAGATTGGATGACTCATGCCTAACTGTGACATAAGAGGCTTTACGCTGACCCCTTCTTATAAGCCAAACTAAAATAGCAGAGTTAACTAGTTTCATACACAAAGCTGGTGATCGTAACACAAAGATTTGAAAGGATGACACACTCAGAAAATATCAGAATGGATGGGATAATGTATTTATCCTTCTTTAGAGGCAATAAACACAACTCATATGCTTGCTTATACATGGGCTACATTCAGAGCTTAACAAGATACGACTGACAAACCGTACGGCTACGAGTGAGATAGGACATAGCCATAGCACTACTACATAGACACACTAACACGCACATTAAAGGTCATAAATATTTTCTAGTGACTGTCAAAGATCTGTCAGACTCCCTTTCCAATAAAGAGTGTCTGAAAATAAAGCTTCTCATGGCTGGTCAGCTTTGATTACCAGCTCTATGCTCTGCCCATGCTACAACAAGCAGTGTTCAGTCCATCTCCCATATGTCTCATGACTCATTGTCTCACGCCCTGCGTATCCACAAGGCCTTGCCAGAAGAGGGATATTGAAAGGCTGTAGTCCTTTAATCGGTTTGTAATTGTCTCTCAAAATTTTGTATCCATACAAATCAGCGCATGAGACATTTCATTAAATTTGTAAACTAACTGACTGTGGTGACCCTTTAATTATCAGTAAAGTTGTTCTTTTTTCGGTTTAGTGAAATGACAAAACAATTGTTAGATTTTCCGGAGATTCAGCACAGGCACGATGAATGGTTATAATTTTTGGCGAACTTTCCCTCTATTGGCAGTCCAAATAATCACTTTATCAAATAGCAGAGTTTTAAAATTAAATGCTTATATAAAATATTGTAGGACTAATTAGCAAATAATAGCATACCAACAGGGTCAAATAGATGGCCTACTTTCATCATTTTAACATTGTGTGTGGGATGGCAAGTTTTAACAAGTAGATTCATGATCTAGCCAAGGTATACCAGCCTTCTTGCCATTTAACAGCTGGGAACAAATCATAAAATGTTTGATTCAATGTATACCCTCACAATGCCCCTTATTCATATTGCACATCATCTATATTCTCTTAAGGATATTTGGTGGTGAAATGAGCAAGTATAAGAAAGTATTCAAAAACAGAGGTTAGCAAAGAAAAAGTGGTATAGCCAGTGAAACAAAGAAAGTAGACCATAGAACTGGGAGGCTAGGCATAGAACAAAAGCAAAGATAAAAGCTTATAGTAAGCGTATGTGAGACTGAACACTGAGGAAGGACAAAAAGATTTGTTGATCGCTGGAAAGGATGTGCAGCAGGTTACGGTGATCAAGGAAAGAGACAGAAATGTACAAATGAGTGAAGAGAATGTGTATGAAGGAAGAAAGAGTACTGTGAGAAGCTGATGAATGAATCAGGACATGTACAGAATTAGTAAGGAGGAAAATAAGAGCAGCTATGAGATTAATGTTTGATTGACATGATTTAATTGTGCTGTCCTTTTCAACAGCTGATGGTGCAGGGTGGCTGCGGTTACCCTGCACTGTTACAAATTTATATGTCCCCTAACTTTTTGTCATTGTATCTTCATTATAAGGTTTCTTTGTATGTAAAATTTACTCTCTCTCTAGCTCTCTCTAAAATAAAACAAGTTAAGGATTATGAAGAGGAAGCATTGGTTGGTTTGCACCTTATTTTGATGAGAACTGGAGCAAAGCCCTATTGACTTGCCTATTACTATTGATTGTGAGGCACATAATTTACTTTTGTCCCAAAGCAAGCTTTTCAGCCCATTACACTAAACTCATGGCTCTTGATCAGAAGCAGCCTTAGTCTCCATCATCATTAACACCTGCCTGGTCATTATACTGAGTAGCCAGATAAAGGGACCATGATTATAGATTCTATCACTGGTCTTCAAACACCCTTGCTAATGATTTGTGTGGAGGTCTAATGGTTAGCATGGCAAAAGGCCACACACGTACAAAGTAGCAAAAACGTTACAAGCTGTAACACTGGAACAGGTGTCAATGTGTTGGATTGTTTGTACACACACCTTTGACATTCATTACAATGCAGAGCATTTAACTGGTCAGGGAGGCCCTAAATTGATTGTGTAGCTCAGTTTTTAAAATGCTCAGTCTCTGACATTTCAAAGTACTGACATTTTACACAAAGTTTTTGTTTCTATTTTTTATCTTTTTCTATTTATAAAAAGAAAAATAGCCCTTAAATTTGAAAAATTGCTATCATAAAATGGAGGATCATATTTTTAATATTTAATTATTTACCTTTTCATTTATGTGTGTATTTCCCGAAGAAAAACAAAGTATAACTCCAAATAATAATTGTTGTTTAATTCAGGATTCACATGGGTCACAATGTATTACTACCAGTAAAGAGTAACTGTCAAAATGAAACCTTAAAAGCAGATTACCAGCCCGTAAGGTACCATGCCAAGAAATCAGGACATAAATTAGGTTCATCAGTGACATGGGCTTTACTCTTGTATATAACTGAAGAAGATTGTGGAGAAATGTCAGGCTTAAGACACGACTACTTCTCTGAGCCAAATCCCTTGCTAAAGAAATACAATTTCTACTGGAATAAAATATTTGCATTTTGAAGAAGAACCTCTGAAACATTAGTATATAAATATATAATACATTATTTACAATTATTTCATTAATACAGTTACAATACAGTTAGTTAATCGATTTGCTTATGAATAACAGAGTATTTGTAAATCAGACATACAATAAGTAAGTCTATTTCTCCTAGAACTGTTATCTAATGGCATCGCACACAATGGAAAATAACAAAAACATAAAAATAAAAAAAAGAGGATTTTTCTCCAGTTAGTAGTTCCCAGCCATTGATTTAAGAGGTAGTTTGACTTTTGGTGCAGTGAAGATTCAATCCTCTATTGATCCACAAATGTCAAGTTCTTGTCAGTGGGGCCTACACCCTTTCCTGATGCAATGCCTTGGCAGGGTAAAGACTGAGCAAATCAAATAGACGATGGAGAAAGCAAGAGGGAAACTGAGGTTATTCTATGTAAGTGTTTTGATGTGGGCAGTGGAAGAAGGAAGTAATATCACTAATTAAACAAGCAAGCAGCAACAATATTGACTGTGTGGCTGCTTATTACATCTCCGGCTATTATAACATATACGTTTAAAAACTAGGACAGCAATAGGCAGCTAGTCATTATGAATGGGACCTACTGTTGAGGCTTGGCACTGCCTGCTAAGCTGCAGAGATTTAAAAGGCACCATTGACACTGGGGGAAAAGTTGAGCGTGGCTAAGCTTTATACAAATATCCTCTGATGTAAATGCTTTGTTCTGATTCTCTCAGAAACAGAAGCTTATAGTTGTTTACAGGAGTGCAATGTCAGTCTTTCTTGCAAGCCATTGCAAGTACTTTTATTTTACTGGTATACTATTTAATGTCTTTCAATCTCTTTCATTATGTCAAATGTACACAACACAAACAACAGTAGAGACCTGCCTCCCTCAAATGTAGTTGTCCATTCCCTGACACTTGTGTACACCAGCATGTGTTACTGGCATGTGGCCTGTTAATGCTGCATTGTTGTTCTATAAATGTAAAGTGCCAGCTGCAATAACCATTGATTTTAACCTACTAGTGGTAAATGCAAGATGCATGTGTTGGGAAATCGCTGTGTATACGCACAAGCGGTAAACATTAGTAATACAGTTAACAGTGTTCATAGCTTGATATTTGAAAAATAATATTTCCAATGTACAATAATCGAGGTAACCGAATACCTAAAAGCTCAGCATGTAAACTCAGTCTTGTTAAATAAAATGAAAACATGTTGACACCCAGCAGTAAACAAGAAAGAGAATGCACACATTAAAAGATTATTAAAATGATTTTATAATGACAGTTGTTCAGTCACTCCTGAACATAGTTTCAATATGATATATTGTTAAAATGCAATTTACAATAAAGAAAAAAACGCTGCAAAACTACTTTTAGTGCACCAAATAAAGACCATTTTAAATTAGCTTATTTCTTTCAGTTTCTCTTTCATTTTAAATCAGAACTTGAATGAATTGCCAATTGCTTGACCTTCTTCTTTTAATGTAGTTCATACCTTTTGTGGAAAACACGCATCCTATTATATTCACTTTATCATGGTTCCACAATAAAACGTATTAAATTGTTGTGGGATATTAAAAGAGTTACACTCTGAAAGTCAAAATTTTTGAATTAGGACTCCACAGTCAACAATTTCTCTTATCAGCCAAAGCAAACCTCATTGCTTGTGGTGATAAGCCAATTGATTTCCTGGACGAAGGAAACTGGGGGGAAAAAAAAGGACTTTAAATATATTTAACAGACGTGGGCCAATGGATTTCGTCTCTATCTTGTTAACTTACAGATGCACAACCTTGGGTCTCACTGGCAGCTGTCACGGATGGCAACAAGCACACTGTACTGAGAGTGTAGCCAAAAAGTACCTGTCTACATGGAAGACAGAGAGAAATCAATTAAAAAGGATGCCGATAACGTCTGACATTTCTGCTAACACCAAAGAGATTTTTATCTATGAGATGAATGTTTGAGCTGTGATGGTTTGATTGGACTGTCCTTTTTGACAGCTGATGCTGCAGAAAGGCCACAATTATCCTGCACTGTTACAAAAGCAAAATATATGACCTCTATCTTTTAGTCATTGTTTTCATTATAAGATTTTTTGGATGTAAAATTTACTCTTTTCTATCTTTCTTTCTATCTATCGATCTATCGATCTATCGAGTGATCTATCTGTGTAGCTATCTATGTAGCTATATAGATATATCGATACATATATACATTCTTATATACTATATGTACTGTATATAGTATACTTATATTATATTCACAAATATTTAAACCAGTTTTTTGACAAATTTTCATATCCATTAGGAATAGTATATGTTGATAACCCACAGCTTCTAGAACAGTGGCATATTGAATATTACTGATTGGATAATAAATATTCTTTTTATGTTTAGTTTGTTTAGGGGAGATTTCCTTGGTCTGGTAAACTTTTATTCAAATTTCAATAGTTACTTTTGAACACTCCCTCCATCTTCTCATTTTTGTCATACTGACTATAAAATGATAAAATGTTTTCTTATGTATTACATAACACAACTTTATCTTATTGTATTCTTTACTTATAAACTGTTCTTTTCAAAAGTTTTTGATGCAAAAGTGCAACTGCTCAGTCCCAGAGCATGAGTCATTTTTCCTAAAAATAAGGAATAATACGGGAAATTCAATAAACTAAACTGTGGATTCCAGAAGACAAAGTGCTGCATAAATGATAAACATAGATATGCATAATTATTTGTGGGTCGCACTGATGGGTAAAGTTGAAGCAGCAGACATTTCCTAGGGCATACAAATCAAGAGCAACTCATTGCTATATGAGGCACAATGACACAGGCAAACACGCAGCATGCCATGTTCAATATGTTTAGGATTATACTTTTGTCATTGCTTGTCATAAAACAATATCATAATCAGTAGTACAGGATAAATTCTAGTGTTATTTAGAGACATTTTTTTTAATAAGACATTCTAATTGTCAGAAATGAACACTTCATCTGCTTCATTGTCACCCATGAAATTAAATTTACACTAGACTAGCTCTTAGCTGAAAGCAAATGCTTGAGAAACAAAGAATAAAGGCACTGGTACATTATTTCTTTTAACATTGGTTGGTCTTTTCATTTTGGTCAGTTTCCTCACAATTATACTGCGTATATGGGGTGCAATGATCTCAACACAAACATGTACAGTAGTGTACCAACAGTTTTTAAATTTTGATGCTTTATATCAAACCTACTGTAAGCACTGTTTGTTTTTTTTTTAACGATTCTAACTAGTAGGGGTCAAGCGTATGACAAGCTCTTTCTGTCATACCTCAGTACTGTATACATGACATTAGCAAATACTGAATCATCACTGTATGTTGTATTATCTCCACTATACTATATCAAATGTTGTATTTTAGAATACATAGGATGCTTAAATAGGGAATTTGTGTATAAAAATTGCTATTTGTTCATTTTGAATGCATGCTCTTAGTGTTTTTACTTTTCCTCTTTATTTGGATCATCACAATCTAATTAGAGATTTTAGAGATTTTCTTTCTTCCTCATTCTGCCTTTTGTTGAGTTTGTGTTTATGAAGTTTGGCTGCCTGCTTGCTTTTGGTTATGTCCCAAAGCATTATAACTCTAATGGGGAAGTGGAGAAGCATGATGAGAGACAAAAACCATGCTGATGTCTTCTTTACATCGTTTGATTTAGTCTATTTAGCTTTTGGTGATTTCTGTTACCACAAATTTTAGTATTTCTATTGACACTGAAATGGAAGTCTTTAGTTTTTCATTGTTTATTTTAAAGTCACAATACTTTTGTCTTATTACATACTACTGAAAGCTGATTTTGATCTGTATTTGGATGCATGAACTCCACTTCACTCCACTTTCTAGTGAATGGAGTGATTTCCAATATTATAGCGGGGAAACAATTAAAACATATAAACAAATAATCACTTAATTTACCACCACTTGAAGCACTTGTATCGTAAGCCAACTACTCACCTGGATTTCAGCCCTCAGCACTTCGGCACAAACTATTTCTGCTGAACTTCTGGATGCATTGCTAAATCCTTCCAAATCTTCCAGCACTGAAAAAACCTCATGTGAAGTGCTCATGAACATTGAGGCATCCAGCACAATGCAGTGTGATATTTCCATAAGTCTTCTTTTTTTTCTCTCAATCTGCTTCCATGAAATCCTTTTTGATCATGTGCAATCCCTCCTCAGAACCTGGCTGCTGACCATTTTCTACCCACAAATGTCCATTTAGAATAAAGAATGTAACCGGCATGATTCTGCTTAACATTTCCAAACCAGACAAATTGGGCTAAGATACCGGCTGTTAAGCACGGGAAAGCTAATCAGTTAAGCAGAATGCCAAGGATTATACAGTCGAAGATGAGTTGCTGTTCTAAACACAATATAATGCAGAGGAAAGCACATCTGCTGTTGGTTTTGATATCTGAGTTATTTCCTCTTGTTCATTCTGGAACATTGTCTTAGGCTTGTTATTTGCTTGCTGCTGTTTACCACAGGGCTGTTGTGAAGGAAGTGTCCAATTAGCTGTGGATTTGGTGGCATGTGCTATCACATCAGGGCTCACTGAGTCTCGTGTCATCTCTGGCTTAGTGTGACAGGATGTGAGGACGTTAGGCCAACAGTTTTAAATCACCTCCCAGTCATTACACGTCTGCACGTAATTAAACGAAATAAATTCAGATAATCAAAAATTTAGAAATTGTGTTGCACAGTGTGTAATCACACACAGTGTTCCCCTTAGATTCCTGATCTTCATATTTCATGGTTCTTCCCAGTGATTTTCAGAGCTATTTGTATTATTGTGATTAATCAAATTAAAGCTCAATATTTGAGTTGCTTTTCTATAGTTCTGCATTTGGGTGCACATCCTGCCTGCCACACAGCCATCCCCTGAGAGAATGACAGCTAAACCATGGACTGTGTAGGATGCCATGATTAAGGAAAACCCCTGACTGCATCAATTGCCTGAGAATTGGTTCTTTCTTTTTCCCAATTATTTGCCATCGCTGCAGCTGCACACCAGCTCCTTGTGGTCGACATAGCAGCACACCATCTCCTCACCAGCTTTCCGATCACAAAACCAAAAAAAGGCACGAAACGTGGAGCTCAGCAGCAGAGAAAGAATCTCCAGCCACAGGACTGTAGACTGGGGTCTTCAAACTTTGATGCTGGCCTTTCAGAGGTAATGCATTTCTGTGGCCTTGTGAGGTCTTCATCGGGCCCAGCCTTATCATTGGTGGAGTTATAGAAAGAAGGAGTGGAGCCAACTTTCTGGAGGAAGCAGGGTTCCTGACTATGTTGCTCTCCTGCACAGCTCTTGGATGATGTGTGCCTTGTGCATTGTATGCATGTCCTACTTAGCAGCCCCAGCCTGAACAGACTGCATGCCCTGTCATGCGGCTCCAGTAGCATGAGCCTGAATCAGACGACCTGTGTCGCCTGAGCCCAAGAGCTCAAGTCTGTCTCCACAGGCCATTCACCAAGCCTCCTGAGGGATTCTGCCTGCTCAATCATTGCTAGCCTCCTGCCAAGTCACTGAAGGGTGCTTGTTTCTGTCATCAGTTCTCAGATAAGCATCCCATGGTATCCCATCACCTCCGCTGCTGGACTCCAGAGATTCTCCTTCAATGCAGTTCCTGGCTTCTAGATGGTTCCCTTCAAGGCTGTTACAACCACCACATGGATCCCACTTGCTTTGTTTTCACTGCCTTCCTGCTCGGTGCCAGCCAGGTCTCCTGAGATGTCCCGCCATGTCTTTTGCTGTTGTGGGCCTTCAACCCAGCCACCAGAGTGGTCCCAGCACCTCCACCAACCTCTAGCCTGGCAACAGAGTGTCTTTGCTACTGGTGGTGGCCTTCTACCAAGCCTCAAGATGCCATAAATACTGGAAGGTCTAGGTCACCACTGTCTCTTTTATTGGCCACCAGTTTTGCCATCAAAAAAGCCAAATGAAGTGCTTAGTCATGCCATAGGCAGGCTTGGACTGGGACAAAAAAAATGGTGTACAACCAGTACCTACTTCCTGTTAAAAGGGATGATTTTTTTTCCCTTCCCACTGTTGACAGGTGCTTTCATTTAGGTTTGTCTTGTGATTCTTAGGTTATGCAATATTCACTTTGTGATATTATAGGGTCTTTACTTTACTGAAGTACAGTTGTAAAGGAGAGTGGGCACAAATCCCTTCACAATGTTGTGAAAGACTGATAAAGGCATACAGAAAATGATTACATCAAGTGAATGCTACTGGTTCTACAAGCTACTGAATCATGAGATGAAAAAGAATGACTATACAAGAGAGTAGGGACAGGCCATCTTTGGTTGTCTCACTGCGAATTGTTCTGAAGTGACCTCATAAAAAAGGTCCCAAGGTTGAGAAACTGTAGGAGTCTGAGTCAGGCACTGTGTACTGCAAGCAGTCATGCAATAAACATTTGTTTTGGGAAGACCCCGGCAGCATTACACTGGGGTGAACACTGATCTCTCAGCATGGGGCCAAAGGGACACACACACATTTTTTTTAGCAGGATATTATCATCTTCTCTCTGTTTAGGGTTTAAAATACTGATGTTTTCGTTACTAACCTGTCCTTTGGTTTACCCTTTCATGTGCACTTGTGCAGATAGATAAAAATGAGACCAGAGCTTACCACCTTTCATGAAGTAGCAATGTGAACATGTAGCTGCTCTGCAATGTCTAAGCATGTTGCAAAACATCTACTGTTATATCTATCTACTTTTTATTATAAACACTAACTAACAGTATAATCTATTATTGGCAGTGCATACTGATTCCTTTTCAAATCCATTTATTGTAAATTATTTTTCACTGATTATTCTTCAGTCCAGTCTCAGGATGCTCTCAATTTCACTTGGAATAACTCTGATAAATGTATTAAAAACCTATGCAAGGTAAAACATGGACACACTAGACATTGATTTGATTTTTTTTTTATGTTTGCTGCACTTTGCTTGAAGTTAATTAATTAATGAAAATAAATGCTCATGACAGTTTTTTAAGCACTCTCACTTTATTTTAGTGCCTAAAATAAAGTGATCTGTGCTGTATGTTAAATTCTCAACTACTATATTTGTAGTTTACATCGCATTAGTGATTATAAAAGGTACTCTCTGGATTTTTTGGATAATGTACCATCATTTATGACCCAATAAAGAAAACAAACCACAAACTTAATAAACAGTTTGTATTAAACCTCTAAGGCGTTTTGACTATAATCAGCTCTTTAATAGCCCCATAAAATTAACACTATAAAAAGACAGTTTCAAGTATTAAAATAATCATGCATTCTGTAATAGTGAGGTTGTTATATTGTTTGTGTTAATAATATCAAACAGTTATAAAATTTGCCTTATTTTTTTGAAGTTGTATATAGTCAGGAAACACAGTATTACAAAAGTGAGTGAACTGTAGCTACTCTGCATATTATAAAAAAAAACATAGGAGCATTTGATATGATTATAGTCAATGCCAGTATGTAAAACCATTAAATGTGCATTCACATTTAGACAGAAAGTACATTTGGACACAATGTGGAGGGAAGACTAGAAATCTTTGTTGCTAGTATTCCTTGCACAATAGTACTATACCTAAAAGCATCATTTGGCACATTTATGTCATCAGTTCAGTCGAATGTGCAATCTTGGACTTGTCCTTTGTGGCTGCTTACATTAAGAAAAAAATGCAGCTTGGGCTGATTAACAGCGTAACTGATGATGACGGCTCTCGAATCTGGCTGACTTCAGACTTCGAAATCTACAAAACTGAAATTTGAAATAACTCATGCCAGATGAACATGTAAGCCAAGGTGATAAATTCACCAGGGGAGCAATGATAAACTGGGTAGGTTTAAGGAAACAAGCAAGTGATTGAACACTTGATTTTGTTCCCTATAAACTTGTAGCCTTGGGACTTCACTACATCCTGCAGCAGCAAAAAGCATATAAATTAAATAGCAATCAATTTATGGTTTGGGAAAGATAGTTTTTCATCTTTGAAAAGCAAGCTATTCATTGGCTCTATTATTTACGTAACAAGGACAAAAAGACTGAGGTGAGTTGAGCCTTGTTGACAGTGTGGCCTTTTGTTCCTGGCGAGGACAGTTGCTAGATTGAATTGATCTGACTTTAGAGCCTAACCGTTTATCTTGGTCAGTCATATCTGATCTGTGGCTGTTAGGTGGAGACGGGCTCCTTGGAGAAATAAACTGCTTGGAGAGCTAGTGAAGGGTCTACTTTATCTATATACTATAGTGGCAGAATATCCAAATCAGTCAAAACTGTGTGTTTCTCGAAATTAATTAGAACAAATAATTAAACCTGAAAATTAGTCACTAAATGAATTGGTCAGTTGATCACAAAATAATGGAGACTGCTAGTAGAAAAAAGTATTTACCAGCATGTTACGTGCCGTTAGACTAATATGTAAATAATAAACAATGAGCTTAAAAAGATATCTATTTAGAGCTGTTTAAGTTCAAATTATTAATATTGCACCAAAGTTAAATTGAAAATGCTCCATTACTTTCCTCCAGTCATATTTTACATGGATAATTTCCTGTTAGTTCACTTCTCTCTGAGAACTTCCCCACAAATTTGACAAACAAACAAATGGGGGAAAAACCCAACAGCAAGAATTTTAACCTAATAAGACCCGAACTCGTTCATGGCATGCATTTTTTATTTCTCTTTGCTATTTGGGCTGATTGGGACCTGATGAATGTAAAAACAAAGAATAACCAGATTTATTTTTTTTCCTGATTTTGTTTCTGAGAAAAATGAGATCCACATATGAGAACAATCGTTTTAAATTTCGATCGAACAGTGGCAGTATAATGTCCTCGTAAGAGGATATCAGGCCCTTGTAGAGCAACATTTAGTATTTTGGTTTAGACAACCCAAAATGTGATGTCCACATAGGTGGACGCCAGGTCCTAGGAGAAATAAAGAAATAAAAGCTCATGACATCTATGCCTGATGAACATATGTAAACTTATGACCACAACTGCAAGAAGGAAAGAGAATAAAGTAGCAGGAATGGCGGTAGGGCTGAGTGACTGCAGGGGGTCCTGGGAGCTGCAGGGAGGGAGTTTGAAGTGAACAATTTGTCTTCCACAACTGCTTTATTAAGTGGGGGATCAACTTGGACTATGGCATGCTGTTAGTTATCTCATTAGCAGAAATACTTTATTTTTTAACCACAGTAACGCCACACAGACCTGGCTCCAGGAGTTAAATAGTTATAAATATCAGATTTTACATGATAAGATTATTAATACTTGATATTTTTCTTATTGCTATTAAAATCCAGTGAAATAGCCAAAAACCAACAGTGAGCTGGTCTCACTTTCTTACTTGCTCACTCAGAAGCATAACTCTAAAGCCCAAGCTTGGCACCATGCCTCTAACACTGTGGAGTTTATGTCCAGCATACATATGCTGACCACACTGAAGAAGGTTATCTAACACGTTGTAGTTATGCTTTTTGTTGTTGTTGTTTTTTCATTGTCTTTATATTTTCAGTTTCAGTTTCCGAGTCAACAAACAGTAGTGTTAGCTTATTCGCATTCACACATGTTGACGTGCGTTTGTTTTATCTTGCATCTTTATCTGTCATCTTTGTTAGCTGTTCCGATTTTAACTTCACAGCTATCCCGCTCACACAACAGTTATTGGGATATATTTTTGAAAAACAGTAATTATCAGTTCTATCAGTTACACTTCTATCTGTAACTTTGATTATTGTGTTGTCTTTTCCTGGCAAATTAAACCCAAACCCAAAGACGGTGAGTATGTAACATAACTTTTGGTGGTAGTAGTGGTATGAATGACATGACAATTGATAACAGCAGCAATCTTTCAGAATTGTGTAACGTTCACACATGCAATAATAATAAATAGTAATATCACATGGTCATAATTGTGTACTACTTATTTTTGTATGGTTTTGTCCCCGAAAACAGTAAGCACAACATAAATATAAATGCATTTCTAACCAACTTTTAAAAATTTAAGATGCAGTATGAGAAAGAATCAGTGAGTTCTACGGTCACTGACAGTGGCACTAATACTGCTCTGAAGATCAGCTCAGGGCTTACAAATGTCAGTGTAGAACATTCTGAACACTGAACTTAAAGGATACCCTGAGTCAAAATGATAAATGTAATCAATCATTAATGAGAACCATGGTTGACCACGAGAAACTCATCCGCTCATGGAAGGCAGAACATAATTTTGCAACATAAATAAGCTTGATTGGATACATGGATGAAATGGAAGAAGATAATTGAAATAAGAGCCTGTCACACAAAGCATTTACATCAGTTCAACCAGAATTACACAAAGTTACATGTTACATCCATACGTGAGTGTCTCAGTGAAGGTGGGCTCAGTAAAACTGAGTAAACTAGCTGCTTCTCAATAACAAACATTTTTTTAATAAAAACCAGCATACCACATTGTTGAATTGGTTTTGGTTTTTCTGATGGATTTTTATGACAGTACAAAAAAATTTAACATAAATATAACATAAATATAACATAAATATAACATAAATAATGTTCTACTTAAAATCACCAGCTTGTGTCCTTGATTCCTGTTGGATCAAAACACTCCTGGACTCTGGCCCACATGGCCAACAACAAACTGTGCTGTCAAAGCAAAAATCAAACAAAAACTGCTGCTTGAATCAGGTCTGAAAGTTCACTGGTTTAAGTAGGAGAAAGGAAGGCACAAAGGTAGGGCATGTCGTGGCATGTACACAAATGTGTGCTGGAATGCAATGAATTCACACTAAATGAAACATATGTGTGACTTACCACGTCTCAATGATCGGTGAGCTACCGAAACCCAAATGAAAAACAAATATTTCAGAAACATGTTGATGGTAAGAGAAACAGAACCTATTCCTACATGAGCTTCTCCATATTCAGCACAGCTAGTACAGAAAATCTCCCCTTAAAATTATTCTAATGAAAACAGCTTTTAAGTCCAGCGGCATGCTATGTACACTTGTGTGTATGATTGTGCATTTTCTGCTCTGATATGGAGCAGTATCTCCTGGTTGTTTCAGTCAAGGGCTGCTGGGGGGGGGTTGTGGCTATGGGTTTTTATCTGGAAAATACACTGTGTGCCAAAACTTGAAGGATTTCTGGCAGCTTGTGATCAAAGTGTCTGTGTTAGATGTGTTGAAATGGATTTTTCATGTTTTCCATAGATCTCCAAGGCATTTGTTCCCAGTATGCAGTTTGCTTATCTATGCGTGTGATTTTGTGTGATTCTGTGTGAGTCCGTGTATGTATGTGTGTGAACTACATGGTCAGTTATGTCCATACAGAAGGAGCTATTCTGTCTGCAGAATTTATTGACAGCTTCTAAGTGCCTCAACGGTCGCAGGTTTTTAATGTTTGTGGTTGAAACAAACAGTATAAAAATCACATGGTGACATCAGGGCAATGTAATAAATGCACAAGGCGGTGAATATTCAGCTTAATGCCGCATATTCTTTTATCTTTGCTATCTTTCCTCTTTCCTCTCTTACATGACTGCTCATCTGGCAGACTGTGACCACAGGCCCGCCTCAGCTCCCTCAAAGGAACAGCTGATTAACTTGAGTAATAAAAGCTGATTCACGGTACTGCTCCTCTCAGGCAGCGTGAAGTTATGCTGATAACTTTAGTTTGTCAGGACAACAGTGGGGAACATTGTCAAACGTGGGATGGGATGACCTTGACAGAGCATTACGTTGTTTCACTTTAAAGAAAGAGAGACAGATGGCCAACAACTACTGTCTCTTGTCGCTCAAAGAAAAAAAGGACTTGTGTCTATGGGATATGACACTTTGTAAGATGCGGTCCCAAATCCCCATCCCCCCCAAAAAATCCTAATTTCAAAAGAATTTAAGAATGAAGAAGTTCAATTACCCCATTAAATATGTTAAGATCTGCATTCTAAACTCCCAAACATTTGAAACATTGAACTGACCAGGGAATCTACTTGCATCACTTGCAAATTGCCCGTTCCCTCTAGTTTTCCTTACCATTCTTAGGTGTGCGTGTGGGGCTACCTAGAGCCACATGGTTATAGTTGTGCTGATGGGTACCTGCAATGACAAAAGCAATGAAAGATCTGTTCAATGTCCACGAGGAATGCTCTGTACGTTCTCAAACACAGACTTCAAGCAGCGTGAGGGTGATAATTAAAGAGATAATTCACTGAAAAAGCTGGAAATGTTGTCTTTTAGTGGCATTTGGAGATATGCTTTTTATATAATTTACAAAATATAGATCTATGTAGAAAACATTATGCATTTTCAATTGACTTTTATAGTTTAAATAAGACATGATGCCGCAGTTACTTTCCAAACTTGCGTGTAAACCTATTCACCGAGTGAAATATCCCTTTAATTTCCTCAAATTAAGAAGAGACATGAGGGACTGTGTGATGAGTAAATCTAAATGGAGTCCCCTGTAAGCTTGACATTAGCCTGCAAAATATGTTTACACCAGACATATTTTGGCAAGTAGGCTACAACAGACGAAAGGAAAAAGAAAACCAAAACATGGGATACAACATCCTGTCCTGGAAAAGCCAAGAGCAATTACTGTACTTTTTGTAAAGTGTATTATTTAAGAACAAAGACCCACATTTATGCATTCATCATTACAAAACATAAATGCAATGCAGTGCTGCAGGTGCATTTGAACACAAGAAACTACAAATGAATAGAGAAAGACATTCTGGTTAACATTATTTGAACAGTACACAAAAAATACGCAGCAAACCTACCAGAGGAGGTTTTGCATCAACATCAACAAGTTATATTGAACTTACAGCTATCCATATAACAGACTTTTTAAAACTAGAAACAGATTGCTTTTAATCTTAGAGAAGATTTTATGTTGCACTTTTGATTGCAAAAAACAAAACGAAACAAAAACCAGAGCAAATTTCAAGGTCATCAGTCTGTTCACACTGAGCAGTTTTTTACCTGTTGGTGATGAAGTCTGACTATCATGAGAGAAACAAAGTCAAATCGGTCATCACATACACTTTGTTCTCGATCACGCTGAAGCCAACATAGAAATCCCAGAAACTTAGGGGCAGTGTTTGTCATGAAACCACATGAAACCATTGTCATACGGTGATTTACAAAAGATAAATCAAACAACAACAAACAACAACTGAGGAAAAGAAAAAAAACATGCAAACTAAAAAAAAAAAAAAAAAAAAAAAAAAAAAAGAAAACACAAAAAAAAAAAATCCAAACCAAAACAAAAAAAACAAACATAAAAAAATAAAACAACAAAACAAAAACACAC
>VURO01011343.1:24871-50895 GCA_015108175.1 Pelvicachromis taeniatus
CCCCGCTCATTAAAAAAAAAAAAAAAAAAAAAAAAAAAAAACATGCAAAATAAAAAAAAAAAAAAAAACTATGACAGAAACACAAAAAAATTATGACTCACCAAAAGAAGGCAATGATGGTGTTCCCCTGCTTTCACACATAGTTTTTCATATATCTAAGATGGTGACGCTATTGCACATTTTTTTGTGCCACCAGCTAACTTGCTAATTTTGGATTATTATCAGCTTACAGGTCGGCTAGAACAAATGCTGAGGTGAACAAATGTGAGGGATTTAGATTTGATGCGGTCGTGAAGTGCAGTCAGAAGACTGTGATTGTGCCTCACCTTCAGGGACACCATATCAGTAGTATACTGAACTGCACTGCTAGCAAAACATTACTGGGTTGGCTGTAGCTCAGGTGGTAGAGCAGATCAACTCCTGCTCTGAAGGTTAGTGGTTCGATTCCTGGCTCCCCTAGTCTACATGCCAAGTATCCTTATGCAAGATATTAACCCCAAGTTGCTCTCCGATGCATCTGTCGGAGTATGAATGTGTATGAATGTATTAGATAGTGCACTAAAAAAAATAGTGCTCGTATGAATGCGTGTGATTGGGTGAATGTGGGTGTTGTATAGAGCGCTTTGAGTACTCCAGGAGAGTAGAAAAGCGCTATATAAGAATCAGTCCATTTACATTACCATAGCACACAATTACACATGGTGACAAATAAGTTTTATGTTTTTGTTTGCTTAGCTAATTTAGCTAATTAGGCTAGCACATGTTTTGCTCTGATTGCGTCCCAAATTGTGCTCTCACTAATCTAAATTTTTAATATGCATATTATACAGTTGTGTGTTATCTGACACAGTCAAAAATCAAGCCCAGTGTTATGCCAGACAGGCCATGAATTCAAGCTCAGCCAGAATCCCAGCTTATGGCTCCAGTCCATTTTTTTCACCGATGTCCTGTGCTGTGGCTCGTGCTGCTGCTATCCCTATTTCTGACTTTCCACATATACTGAGTATGTGTCAGAGTGATTAATACATATCTTATGGATAATGTTTGTAGAATATATTTGTATGTGGTCAATTGGGATGTGTTTTTGAACTTTAAGTCTTTGGAGAGGACTATGCAAACTTAACACGCACTTAACAAGTCCTCATCTCCGGCAATTATCCCTTTATTTCTGTCTCTGTATGCACAAGAAAGATCTAATCAGTAGTAACAGTCAAACGTGTTGTCCTTTGAATGAGCAGAGCCTTTTTAAATTTCAACTCAGAGGATAAACAACAGTTGGCCCCAATCACCTATCCATCCTGCTGTGCTGGAGTGTTTGTGGGATGACAGGGAATGTGATGCAGTGGTATGGCGCTCGCCTTGGCACCGCACTGTGGTGGTGCTTTAGTTGAAAGATGGGACCTTTACTGAGCCCATTGTACTGAGAAAGTTGATGAATGACAGCTATTCTCAGCAGCGTGGGTTTGTGTGTTTGTATGTGAGGGGGAGGCAGCGATAGATGGAGACCCCAGTGTAGAGTGTTGCCATTGCGACACGTTCGTTTGCTGTCTGCTGCTGTGCCTGTTTAAAAATGCATTAGAGCCAACTGCTGAAACATCCATTTACATCTGTCATAGAAGTGAAGGAGGAGAGTGAGGCCCGACGCTCTCACATCATGGGTTTCAATATTTGCTCGAGCTATGGAGATAGATGAGATGTGTCTTCTGTGTGTTCCTCCACTGGCTTTTTCTTTTTTCATATCAGTGCTTAACAGTGACTCACAGAAAAGATTATTCAAGCGGATAAATTCACAGACTTCAGAAACTGCTTCCTTGGAATATATTAAATGAACAGCTTAGTAATATAAAGCCATGTATAAAAAGCAATGTCTTTTTAGTTACTGTATTATCTATATCTCTCACAATAGATCTTTCCTTTTTATTTGATAGTACTACTGTTCATTATTAATGATCTATTATACAAGACTTTTGCTGCTTATTTTACTAATACATCAAATCAATGTGTTCTTCACTTTTCGTATCATTCTTCCCTATGATCTACGGTCTATGAACATACGGAAGGGTGTATTGCTGGTGGACCAATGACTCTGAAAATCTTCAGATTGCTATCATCCTCATTTTTAAAGTCTTCTCCTACGTATGTCAGAGTTCAGGAGAAGACCCCTAAAATGTAACCCCTCCTTGTTAGAACAAGTCTGTACAGGTCCCCAGGAATACACCTGCCAAAAAGAAAGATTTCTTCATTTATTGGTGTGATTAAACAGGTGTACTCACACTTTAAATCCCAAAGTCCAGTTCCTGTGACTAGTGTTTTACTTTGACTAATTGCTGTGCGCTGTGTCCGGGCATGCTTAAGTGCTACAGCTTGTCTTTTATCCTGTCTTCCCTCTTTCACCCCAACCGGTCGCAGCAGATGGCCGCCCCTCCCTGAGCCTGGTTCTGCCGGAGGTTTCTTCCTGTTAAAAGGGAGTTTTTGCGAGGCACTTCTATTATGGTGTCTGGATGAACACCTAGAGAAAATAAAGTATCAGTATTGCTGATACAGAGGATTGTTTTGAGTAGTGATGTCAGGAATGACTGGATCAGTACAACCCAAAAGGTGATCATCTTGTCAGTTTCAGTCTCTGCTAATGCGGTCTGCATCTACTTTAGCTTATTAGTATAAACAATTCATGAAATAAACATTTTTGGTGTGTTACTGAATAGTAGAGTGACTTATGAATGAATGTGCATGTGATTATGCTAATCTTATTAAAGGTGACTAGTAAAACAAAATGTGGTTGACAAACTGGTAATTACATAGCACTTTCACTACTCTACCTGAGCATTCAGAGTAGCGTGCAAGCCACATTCGCACACTTTATTCTGTGCCTCAAGCACTTCCTCAAAATCACACATGGACACATTGAGAGTTAGTATCTTGTTCAAAGACGCTTTAGCATGCAGCCTGGGGGGAGGCGGGGATTCTGATTCGTAGACGACCTGCTCTACTTCCTAAGCAACAGCCAACGCATCCTGTGTCTGGGAAAACCCTCAGCCAGGATAATAATTAAAGAGAATTGGTCTTTTAATGACACATACAGGGTACATAATGGCAGATTAACTTCTTTTAATTATTAAACTGTTAATGAATATGGCCCTGGTATCTGGTGCTGGCATGGAACACACTGGTGTCCTGTCACTTGATCCAGAATAGACATAGGATGTCTTATCATGCAGTGCCTGAATGCGTCCATTTATTTATGTATTTTTTAATTTTGTAATTTATTTTTTTGCCTTTCCCTTTTTTTTTTTTGCCTTTTACCAATCAGAGTTATTGTCCGAAAGCCAAGAAAAAAGCTCAGCGGAATTATTTTTATTGATCTTTATTATTATTATTATTATTATTATTATTATTATTATTATTATTATTATTATTATTATTATTATTATTATTATTATTATTTTAATTATTTATTTATTTATTTTTCAAACTGGGCAGACATGACTGGGGGAGAGGAAAAGGAGAAAGAAAGAAAGGGAGGAAGAGGGACAGTGAGAAAAGACACCAAAAACTCCTCGGGATCGAGTGTTGGAGAAAAGAAGAAGCAAAATGAGAACAACACAATAGGGAGACCGCAGCAACAACCTAGATAAGTATAAGTAACAGTAAATAATAAATATTGGATGTTACTGAGCAGTACGCAAGACAGACAGCGCACGGTATGCTTAGAGGCAGCAGCCAAGGAAGATATATATTGTGTCTGTGAGCACCTGTGTGCACACCTACGTGCATGAGCGCGCTTGTATTCAAAAGGTTTCTCCATATAACTATCTGCTAGAGGGTGTGGGGAGCCATAGCCCCGCCCCCCAGGGCATGAAGCAGGCACGGAGGAGATCCAGGTCCCAGACATCCAGAGGACCACCAGAGGGGCAACTGCGCCACCCTCCTGGAAAGAGCTGAGGAGAGCCCCAGACATGGGGTCACCATCAGCCACGGTGCCGAAGCTGCAGGGGGCTGCTGTGACGTGACTGCAGGCTCTGTCAGCAGACAGCCGTGCCAGAGCGGACTGAGCCACGGGCGCCAGGCCCCGCCAAACAGCCACCGAGAGTGAGCCAGTACATACCTGAGCACCCAGCCCCGGACACCGAGAACCACCAAAGCACCAAGGGCATCAGCCACCAGCACGGAGTGTGGTGGGAGGAGACACCTGGGGGGGCTGAGATGTTCCCAGAGAGGTCGAGTCTAAGACCCGATCTGACACATGTACACATATGCACTCGCCCAACATGGAAACAAACAGAAATGAACACTGTACACACACTCACACTCCCCAAACATACTTTATACCCCAGGTCCAGGTACCATCAACCCCAGAAGGGCAATCCGCCCCTAGACCCAGGAGATGTTGCCCTTTTCCCTGGGGTGGAGACAAGCAGACCACTGCAGCAACAGTAAGGCCCAGCATCCCACTAACCAGTTCATAACCACTGCCCCTGGGTTGAGCCCTCCTGGAAAAACGTCCCTAGGGAATCCCCAGACACCCCAAGCCTGTACCTTCCCCCACATTAACCACAACAGTGAAAAACGACGACCCCCCTCTCACACTAGGTGACGGAGCCAATCAAAGGAGCCCAGAGGGATTGATCTAAGGTGGTGGCAGAGACTGTTTCAAGACTAATGTGATCTATCAGATGGTCTCTATATTGGTTAGAATTAAGATTATTTTTAATTTCTTGGCAATTCAAAGGGCAGTGAGAACCATGTGGGCTGTATTCATCTCTGTAGTGACATCATCCAAGTTGCTCAACAAGCACACTAGAGGGGAGGTTGGATGTCCCGCGCCAAAACCTCTGAACTGGTGGACAGAACCAAAGAGGTGGATGTAATTGTCAGGTGTATCACCATGACAGTGTGAGCCGTTTTTAGAAGACGTAAAGCCCATCTTGAACATCCATTGACCTGTGTAGTGCACTTAAGCTGACTCATAAATCTGCTTCCCATTTTGCAATAGGAAGGGATATTGATTGAACGATTTTAGAGAGTGTTCTGTATATTTTAGACAATAATTTCGGGGTTTTAAGACTAGGAAAGTGTACCACACTTGAAGGTGTTTGTAATTCAACTTGATTAGGTTTACATTTCTTTTTTACTATAGATTTAATTTGTTGCTATTCTAAAAATATTTTCTTGTTCATCCCATACTGTATAACTAGTCTGTTAAACAGAATAAACTCTGTTCCATCTAATATATGTTCCAAGTATTACATTTCCTTACAACTCCAATCTGGGAAATCATATTATTGCTGTGTAGTATGTCAGGGTTGTTCCAGATAGGTGTGCGTCTGCACGGGATTTATGAAGACTTTTAGAAACTCCCACCATGCTGTCAGAGAAGAGCTGATGTTGATGCTTTTAAAGCATTCATGTCGTGGAAAGCTGATAAACGGTAGGTCCGAAATCTCTATATTATGGCATAGTGCTAGTTTAGTTATTCCAGTAACACATGAACATCAAATAATTTCATTTTAATTCATATTCATGATTATGACTCTTTATATGTTCTGGCTGTCTTCTGCTGTGCCTCTTGTCCTGTCTTCCTCCTGTCTGTCCATGAACCTGGTTCTGCCGGAGGTTTCTTCCTGTTAAAAGGGAGTTCTTCCTATCCACTGTTATCAAAGGGACTTGTGTCATTGTTGGGGTTTTCTCTGTATTTGTGTAGAGTCTTTACCTTCAATTTAAAGCACCTTAAGGAATTTGTTGTGATTTGATGCTGTATAAAATACTGATTTCAATGAACTTTAATAGGTTTTGACCTTTGGATCTGAAATTATTATTGTACTATTTTATTTCATTCTTTACTGATAAACTGTATATTTAAGCCAATTCCACAACATACATTAGGACTACATTACACTTTTTTAAAGTCCTTATTTTGGGCAGTATCATATCTTTTACCAGGTCTGGTAAATGCAGTTCAACATGTTTTAAGAATAGGGGTGCCATTTCCACAAAATCCTAAAAGATGAAAAAAAATCTGATTGGAAGATAAGAAACATGTTCTCAGTTTATTGAGTTTATTAAGTAGTTTATTGTGGACAATTGTGGACAATTCATCATTAGCCATGTACACGGCATGTAGTTCACACATTGTGTTTTGTACATGAAATGTGTAGTTTCAGTACACACTACCCAGCACGTTTTTAAAAAGTGACAAACTTCAAGAAAAAATGAGCCATGCTAATAGGGGAATTCGTCATTGATATATATTCTGTGTTTGTCTCTGTCTTTAAAAATGTGAAAGCATAAGAACTCAGAAACAGAGCAGCACTTTGTGATTTTCTCAAAGTTGGGTCTCAATCTGGTGATTTCCATTCAAAGTGTGGTCTGAGGGGTCCACAGAGAGAGAGCCAAAGCTAAATGACGGTCTGAGAAGCAGTAGAAGACTAGCTCATTAAGAGCCTGCAGAGCCACGTTCACTGATCCCAAAGTAATCAGGGGACCAATTAACCACATTGAAGACAGAGTCCCAGCACAGTTAGCACCCCCAAACTCTCAGGGCCACGAGGCTGCTTATCAGCTCGGAACACCCAAATGCACCATCATCCTCCTGGGCTCCTGGAGCTGACATTGCAAAAAAAAGAAAAAAACCTCTCTTGGTACTACTTTAAAGCACCCCAGGAAACCTATTTTTCAGTGGTTAAGTAAGCTTAGTGTGGAGGGCGAGATCCCCTGAATGTACTGCCATCCTTTACTTATTGCCTTCATCTGCTTTAATTGGCGTACTAAAATAGATTCAAAGCCAGTGCTGCTGTCTAATCATACAGTGGGTTGATTATTTGTGATTGACGTGCTCTCCAGATTGTTAGGTTGAACAGGGTCCCCATCTAAATTGCTAAATGGACAATTTGCTGTCGGTATGTTGATGACGAAGCTGTGTGTTTGTCAGTTGGTGTCAGTCAGATTTAATGGTTAAATCAAGCATATACACCCGTAGCTGTGATCAATGGGCAGCGGAGACAAATCTTAAACACCTTTTTGTTTTGGATACAGTCACCCTTAAATCCACAAGAACATTACTCACATTAAACTTCCCTTTACTGATACAGTAAGTGATCTCTGGAGAATACCTCCTTGGCAAGTTTGCATGATAGCATCCAGATGGCATGCAAGTGACTCAGTCGTCTGACATTTGGCGTGGCATTTTGTTTCACATCACACTTCCAAGCATCACATCCACATACAACACATAAGGGAGGTAAGAGAAAATACCTCGAACCCCTTGGCAAGGTTAAATAAGCATTTGTAGTCACATACTCTGAGGTATCATAGAAAAATCTGAATATCGATTTCTAAGGATTTGCAATCTGTCCAACTACTGAAAAGCCAGCCACTGAATATCCAGTGAATAAGGATATGTGTTTTTGGCCACAATTCTAGTGAAGCAATGGACAGAGAAGAGAGTGGTGAGTGATGATGAGAGACTGAAAGGGAAGAAAAATAGCTAACGTATGACCAAGGTCACCAGTACTCGTCTGACTAACCGTGCAACCTAATAACTCCAGCACCATGCACATACAGAATCATTTTGAGCCACATACAAGCATCATGTGCTGTACACAAGCATAAAAGGGTAAAGGACAAGGTGAAAAAAAAAAAAAGAAAGTTGACTTTTCTATTCCAGACCAGTATTACCTGGGATTCACTTTAGAAAGGACAATTTCACAGCTAATAATTAATAAAATACATTCAGCAAAATGTGCCCTTCGTGATGCAAGGGTGAAAGTGAGGCTGAAGACGTACTGAATAGCTGAAACTCCAACTTTCATGAAAGAGGCTGGATTTCAATTTCAATCAAAGCTGTAGTTAACCCCAACCCCCATATCTGGATAAGGAAAAACAAATGTGAATAAATGGTGTAAACACAAACATATTTGAGGCTTCGGGCATGCCCCTCTTCCACTTTAAATGAGATGTGGGCACATTTTGATGAAGTAAATTGCTTATCCATTGGTTCACTTGTTTGTGCTCAAGAGTTGAGAAACACTAAACTTTTCAGGCTGCTTGCAGTTCTCATATAATCACACTGTGTTTATTGAAATGCTTGAGCGCTGCTGCAAGCTAATGAAATCAAATAATGCTTGAGTAGCTTATTGTTCAAGGTGATTTTTTTTTCTATGCTAACAGCTAATCAAAAGTTTTGTTAGCTTGCCTTGTCATTTGCTATGACGATCATGCTGGCAAACATACCCATTTAGCCTGTTTTTGAAGCTTCTCACCCGCCCTCTGCTCCAGCTGTGTCCCTGTGTATTTCTAATCCTGTCTTCCTATTTTTCACATCTTCTATTCCCCCACATGTGCCTATAGTGTGCAATCATGCTTTTCTTTCTCGATTTCCTTGGATCTCTGCTGGATTAGTTTTCTCCTTAGCTAGATTTGCAGGTTCTCATGCTAGATTTGTACAACATATTTTGATTTAACTTATTTTTTAGATTTTTTTTATGTCATCCTGAGATTTTGTCCTACATTTGGATCCATTTCTCACCATATGAATGTCCAGAAATTAAATCCAGGTAAGTTATAGTTAACACCCAGTGAAATTTTCATCTCCTACAAGACCTTAACCATAGCTTATGAGCTATGCCATGATTCCAAAGTTTTCCAAAGCTTAACTCTAATCGAGTTCTGATACTGTGAGAAGAAATGTTGAATGAAAAGCGTAGAGCAGAATTTTGCAGAATCATTTTATTCATGCAGTATTCTAGTCTGCCAGTAAAGGCTGTGCATGCTGCCTGTCTGATTAGCATGAAACCTGTCCTATTGCCCTTAAAAGAATGCATTATTTAAAATCTGCTGAGGATGGGAAATTTCATAGTAACACATCAGATGCTCTTCACCATCATTAACCAAATGAGGGAAGAGACAGTATTTAAACAAATGCTTGCTATCGCTCCAATAGTGAATCTGCATCAATCATTCACAGCTTTAAGACCTGCCTAATATTATACATGTTCCCCTTGTTACATCAAAACACTTCTTATCCACCAAGTCCTGGACACGCGGGAAACTTTGGTCCTCTCAGTTAGGGTGGGGACTCAGTGGATTAGGTTGGTTCTGGAGCAAACAGCAGATCATTACATAGAATGTGATGCTGGAACTTTTAAGGCATGGTGAACTCTTTGGGGTATTTGTCATTTTCTTCAGGTAGTTTCTAAGGTAATTTTGCTTTGTAGTTGGTCGGCAGTAATGTTTAGATGGTTAGTGCTTGGGAAAGTAAAACATAATGTAAGAAAATCCTTTGTTCCTAGCAGAATGTTGAATTGTAATAAAATAATCACTGCTGTTCAATTCACCTGATCGTGGTTTTAATGCTGTAGGTTTGAGAAAGTGAGAACTCATCTGCAGCTTTTTGCTGGTCCAGTTCCTTACAGAAAGCTGGCTTATACAAACGTGTAGCATCAAAACAGAAATGAGTAAGATAATAAGATCTTTTATATTTTTTGTTGTGTTCTTCTTAAAAGCAAAACCTATCCCTTTAGATTGTTTGCATGATCTATAAGTGTATTTGCTAGTTTGGTATCTGTGGAAAAACAAACCATGAGGCGACGATCATAGAAATCCTGGTGGTCAAAGACTGGCTTCAAAACACTGATGTTAAAGCTGCTCATGCACAACTTAATGGCACCCCAAAGGCCTAGTATTTCTGAACAACATGGAGGGAGGAGGAAAGCAAGCACAGCGAGACAGAAATACAGTGAGCACAGGATAAAGTGAGACACAAAGTAGATAAGAGAAGGAAAAGTATGAAAAAGGAGGATGTGCTGGGGTGCTGGGATGAAAAGTAAATGGCCCAGTGACCATAAGGCATCCCTCCACCTCTTCCCTCTGACTCCACACCACCCACCCTAGTTCTATTAGAAAGCCATCTTCAGCTTTCTGCTCCACTCTCCTCACGACACCCCTCTTTAAAACCAACAGCCCTGCCATCCCATTAGCCTTAGCTAGAGCAGCTACCAGCATTATAAAAGGCCCAGAGGAGGTGGAGGCGGTGACGGTGGGGTTACACTGTGCATGCGTGTATCTATGCACCAGACTCTGTGCAGAATGAGTGTGACAGATATGCAGTATATGTCCCATTGGCTCAGCTGACAGCCAATGGCACTAACATGTCCCTTCCCTCCCTCTCACTGCAAAGAAGGTAGACGAACGGGAAACCACCATGGGCTTGACATTTATTAACTGACAAAGACTGTTCACATTTAATCGCTAAATGTTAACTGCCATAATAGCCCTACTTCACTCAGTAAGTAAGGGACAAAGCTTTAGACCCCTGGATGGAAGTAGCTCCCACCTCCTCACTAAATTCACTGCCAGAGCAGGAGGCTTAACTCTGACCCAATTGCAATAGTAGTGAAAATGCTTCTAAGTTATATTTATGGCACTTTTACCCCATCTCATTTTAGCCCTCAGTGCTCATTCTTAACTGAGTGGCTATTATCTGTCAAACATGATGTTAACTGACAAAAGGCTTCGACTAAATATTTGACTTTAAGGCCAAAACAAAAACAGAAACTTGAGCAGATTGGAAATAGGCTTTGTACAGCATTCCTTTGCAGTATCAGCGAAACACATTTCAAATTAAAGAAAGCACGGGGAACTTGTTTGCAAATAAAACTCTGTAATAAAAACCTAACTATAGCATCACGTTGACATCATGTTAATTAATATGATGGCATTTCTTTGATAGAAAAATATGACAATCCTAAATGTGGCTGCTTTAATTCTCGTGCCTCACAGCTGCACGGTGTTATGTGCTGGGAGAAAGAGCAGCTATGATGAACAGTATATGCAAAGTCAATGGTAACAAGACTGAAAATAATGAGCTAGCGGCATACGGGTTGATAGTTTGACAAATGTGACATCCAACAGCTCTCACACAACCAAGGTTTCTAAAACCTCTGTCATTTTCAGCCACTTGAGGCAAAACTCTGGAATTCTGCATCGTATCATGGATATGTTTCTAATGTTATGGCATTGCACAGACATGACAAACATATTCATACACACACACACACACACACACACACACACACACACACACACACACACACACACACACACACACACACACACACAGTTCTGTAATTTCACAGTCAAACGTCACTATTTGAGATCATAAAGTGAATTTTAATCTTAGACTATGAAAACCTGAAACACAGTTTTTTAATGATGATTTCATTTGTCAGGGGAAAACAACCATCCAGACCTGTGTGAAGAAGTATTTTCTAATTGTACTATCATGTAATTCAACAGCATTTCATAAGAAGAACATCATACAAACATAGTCAAACATTGTGGTGGCAGTGTGATGGTCTGGGGCTGCCTCATCGCTTCAGGACCTCAACAACTTGCTGTAATTGAGGGAACCATGAATTCTGCGTTCTACTAGAAATTTCTGAAGGAGAAAGTTGGCCCATCAGTTCAGGCCCTGAGGTACAAGCGCACTTGGGTTATACAGCAGGACAATGATTTGAAATACACCAGCAAATCCACATTTGAATGGCTCACTCTTTATTTGACTGTTCACTATGCCACAGTGTTCACCAGCTAGCAGGTGTGGAATATATTGTATGTACTTTGTAAAAAATAGCTCATTTCTGATGACTTTCGCCTATCAGTGAAGACTTACACTTATTCCACACATAGGAAAGCAGTAACCATACAGCCTATATTAGTCAATCATAAACAACACAGGACCCCAATTGTATACCCTTTTTAGGGTGTGAGAAAAATAATGTTATATTTAGGTGGCAAACTGGATTCCCAGAATCTCTAAAATCATTTTTTTCCCCCAGTGGCAAGCCTGAAATACCAAAGACAGGATTTGCCACTCATTAGAAAAAGGAGAAGAGAGGGAGAAGCAGGCAATGACAACAATCAAATGTCTTCACAGCTAATAAAAAAGATTGAATTACAGGTCAGTTTCACCAAACAAATTCTAAACAAAACCCTCTAGTAACACTTCTTCTCATCCATGTGCTTTACTTGTCACTGGCTGTAAAAATCAGATGATCATATTTTAAATTACAGGCTTATTCTTGTAACAAATTGTTGGTTTCTCACAGCAGCAAGGTCGATTACATACATTAATGCTCGTTTTAAAAATGACAGTTACTGGAGTGGTTTCCAGTCTGTATACTTTACGTATTACAGATACAGTGTATTGCTACATGGCCAAGGTTGCTGCCTGATCTCTACCTCATGTCTGTTAATGAGTGAAAACTAATTAACATGTGCTTTGAATTGTTGGAAGCTAATAGCTGCACAGAAATACTCAGATTTCATTATGCATTCATAGATAAATATGTTAACCAAGAGGATCGTAAATGTACTGCGTTCTTCCCAGTGCAGTAAAATCTCAGTACGACACAGACTGTGTCTATCCACAGTGCCAGTAAGTATCGCTCTTTATCTCATAACTCACAATCACCCCCAAGACACCAAAGGCCAAGCAGTTACTTGACAATTCACTGCCTCTACTGCTTGACAAATGTGTCATGATAGTCTCAGCAGGGAAGGGGAAGGGCAAGAGGTTGAGATGGACTTCATACCCAGTTCATTTTGAAATGTGATAGACAGTGAACCCACTGTGGACTGTGACCCCAAGTGTTAAAAGGCAATAAGGCATCCATTTTATTGAAGTGGTGTGTCATGATGTTCCTACAAAGCTTGCATGGTTACACTCGGTTCTCTCACTACAAAGCCACAATGGCTCCCTGGGTTTAAAGATAATCTTTCTTGAAAATCAAACAGTGTAACAATATGCCATTTTCATCGCTCGGCACACTGTAGGAATAATACTTCAGCAGAAAAAAATCAGTTTCTTCTGCTTCACAGTTGATTGACATACCAACCGACTCCTTTTGCAGGCTGTTGAAAAGCAGACTTCCTTTGGGAGGAGGCGGAGGGCGAAGAAGAGGTAGAGGAGGAAGAGGAGGGTCCGTATATCGTAAGCAAGAATAAGGACAGATTTATCTGATGTCTTCTTAAAATTAAAAAAGTAACATCATCAAAACTGCCTTTATCCATGCCTTCATAGACCAGCCCTCCTCTCCACTGAGACGGACAGAATCGAAGAGCACATACACCATAGAGGTTAGGACATTCCATTCAGTAAAGAGGACAACACATAGAAAGTGAAACATTTCAGAACATACAGTCCAAAAGGGCAAGAATTACAACACAGGCGTCAAACAAGACCAGTTGGGTTTTAATGCACAGCACAATTTAAAAAAAAAAAAAAAAAGTAATATAATGTGGGCCAGCTTCAACAAACACCAGGAGGTACAGAATATTCTGGTTTACAAAAAGTCTCTCCTAGTTTGGTTAGCTTTTTAAGAAAACCTTTTTAAGTAAATAGGCTGAAATATTTTTTTTATTGCAAATGTTGTCTTTACAATGTTTTCTTACAGGCAAGCCCACATTACCACACCAGTGATCTAAACAGACCTAGATAGGGGTGTTACGGTACATGTACAGAGACTGTTACAGGGCTTTGGGTTCAGTTTGATTTTAAATTAGTGTAACACTAATTGAGTCTATATTTGAGTGCAAAGGAAACTTGTTTTCTAAAGTTAAAGAGTCCCATCTCAAGAGCTTTAACAGATCACCACCTTTGTCCATTGGCAACAACATGATTAGCCCCCGGATGTGCAGCTCTTCACACAAATGGGAGATTCACTGAAAATGCTAAAGCTGGACACAGACTGGTGCGCCGCATTATTTAAGTGTACCAAATACCTGGAACTAAAGCTTGGATGAAGTAAGGTTTCTGGAAACAAGTGGATCCATGGTCCAAAAAACATCCCAAAAAACTAAAAACCTCCCCTTTTCTGGTTTTACATATCAGGACAACCTAAAAAATGATCAGGTCCTATTCATTAATCTCATTAGGTTTATTAGCCCGTTTCCAGACAATCTGTCCAGAAATCCACAGTTATGGAATGGAGTGATGATGAAATGGGTGTCATGGGAAAATGCATCCCAAGGTCAAACTGACCAATTTGTAGAGGAATTACAAAAACGTACATCTTAGACTCTATAAACTTCAGTAAGCACATTAAATGTTAACGTTCAGGACAATACAATGAGAGAAATGTGAACAAGCATGACATGTTTTGGAAAGGTTGCCAGGCGATAGCCCCTTCTCTTTAAAAGAAACATCGTTTCATGGCTTAGGTTTGAAAAATTGTATCTGACTCACCACAAGAAATCTGGAACAACGTCCTTTGGATAGATGAATGAGACACTTGGCCCTAATGCACAGTGCCACAATTTGCGAAAACCAAACCAAACAATTGAGCACAAATACCTCAAACCAACTATCTAACATGGTGGTGGACCTTGGGATACAAAGTCAATACTGTGTACCAAAGTATTCAAATAAGCTGTCTCACAGCTAATGCGTAGCTGAAATCGGGTAATGCAACAGGACAATGATCCCAAGCATACCAGCAAATCAGCAAAAGAATGGCTGAATAAAATATAAACAAGCCATTGCAATGGCCCAGTCAGTCCAGATCTCAGCCTATTTGAAATGCTGTCACATGACCTTGGCATGAGTGCTGTGTATAAACAAATCCCTGCAAACCTCAATGAACCATAGCAAATTATGTAAGAGAGTGACAAAGCCATAAAGGAAATTATTAATTCAAAGTATTCCTATTAAAAATGATTCTACAAGCGCATGAATCATTGGGCGCACTTTGCTTTTCACTCAGTGCTTCTACATTTTGGTTTTATATTTCTTAAAAAACAACGTGGCGTAATACGCGTTTTTGTTCATCTCTCATTTTTTGTGATGACCTGATATGTAAAAACCTTAGAATTGAAAAAAGGGGTATATTTTTCTTTTAACCATGACTTTACAATAAAAAAAAATATTTTAAGTATTTAGAGTTGGTGGCTGCATGGCAACCAAAATGTCTTAGATGCAACCTTAAAGACATGACATGACTGCAGGTAGACTCCCAGGAAAAACCACAAGTGATCACAGAAATAGTTCAACAGCTGATTCAAAAGCACCCGTTATTTGGTTGTTTGGTTTTGGAGCTTTGGACAAAACCAAATTGGCTATTTCCTCATATGTCGGATTTTTCTGCTAAGCTCAACTGCTTCAGGCATGGAAAAATATTCTTGGCACAAGGCTGACATAGCTTGTTTGTATGTATTATGTACAACTTAACTTTTTATTTGTTTTAACGTTGGATAACCAAACCAAATATTTTAGTGTACCGTTACACCCCTAAACTAGCACACAAACGAACCAAACTACACATGTGCACTTGTCACACAGACAGGTAAGCTCAATGTCAAGAGTGAGGTTATATACTGAGTATACAGATAGAGATCAACGGGAAGGCACTTCACTACAATTAACACTCCAGGTATAAGCTGCCTCCAAACACACAGGAAGTGGATATTATCTTATATTATCTCTATAAATCTTTAACAGGTCCATGAGGCAAATGTATAAATCATAAAAGAAGTGGCTAGAGGCAGCTTTAACCTTTAACAAAGAATAGCCATCCCTACCATGGTGACTCTGGGAGCGGACCGGCCAATGTTTTTCTCCTAGAAAACAGAACCAAGTGATTAGATTCCGCCACTTGGATTGTAATAGAACATAAAATGTGATCACACTGAATAACTGGCAGTTATTGTCTTTGCATGTGCTTAAATTTACAATGGTCTTGTTCAGAAGTGAAAACAACCATTTTGCTGTTATTTTACATGCCAAAATTCAGCCTTACAGAAGCGTAGCGGCTTTATTTCATGACAAACACGTCTTTTATAGTGCTTACAGGCAAAATGTTACTGAAAGTGAGGATTGTTTATTAAAGGTTAATATTTTTCTTCCCATCGGCTATTGTCTGATTCTACCTGACACCGTGACACAAAGCATCAAGTCACCTCTCTCTCCACTCCAAAATTCAGACACGCATTAAATTCGTCTTAAGGCAGGGGCGAGACAGAGAGGATTTCGAGATGAAGAGAGAATTGGGGTAAAAGGGGAGACAAAGAGGCTAATGAGTAGAACGGAAGAGATGTAAAAGTCACTGTTGTTCCGCACACCCTAACACCGCAGGGCTCCAGCCATGCAGCACTTTGATCCATCATCATCGATTTAACATCAGCTTCTCATCGTGGCTGCCTCCCACACAACAACACACAGCTACAAGGATATTTTCCCCAGCTCTCTGTGTATGCATGCCAGTTCTGACCTTAAACCCCATCACTCTATAATACATTCATGACAAAAGGTGGAGGTGTTATTCTACTGTGGATATACTGATGAGCATGAATTGCAGATTTAAGTGCAGTTATACATATACATTAAGTGGTTTATGTGAAATTCCCTGTGAGAGAAATCTGCAAACACCACATCTCAGTAATGAAATGCTAAAGTACACATACCCAGCAGAGTGAAGACACACACTGTGGACACACTCGTTTGCTCACTGTAGTGTATAGCCTACTGGGTCTTTCCTGTCTCCCTCTTCTAGTGTAAAGAACCACCCATAGCAGGGAAATCAGAACATTTTATTTGACACTTTATATAGTTAAACAACTTAAAATGTGGTTCCGAATTAAGCTAGCACTGGGTATTTTAACTGTGAACACACATCTTGTTCCAAAAAACATGCATTTGAATATGTGGCTGCTCCTGTAACAAAATAGTGAGAGCAACAAAGCGCATAGTTACCAATGGCTACCAAACATCGACCTGGTCACAACATTAAATATGTTATATTCTGTTTAATGTTGGGAGTGAAAGAAAAAAAAGCACAATGTATACCAAGGCGTTCCTGTTTTTTTACTCCAATTTTCAAAGTGAGAGAAGTTTGCAGTTGCAGGCAGTGGACCAAACCACTGTGTGAAACCCCAGACCGTCCTCCTTCAGCCCTGACCCTGCTTTTGTTGCCACCAAGACAGATGCAAAGCAAAGACATTGTAGTTGAATATAGGCAAAAAAAAAAACTGAGTACTTCAGCAGATTGTCAGGTGGTTGCCAGACAACCTGATGTCATAATAGACTGTGCATGACTAAAGTCTTGTGGATAAAAATGACATGATATTGCTGTGAAACAAGGGACTCCAGGTTTGTTTGCTCAGTTACCGATCATGTAGAAAGAGTTGGTGGACAAAAAAGAAATAAACAGACAGACGACGATTTGGTGTATCATTTTAATAGTTAATTAATTACGTGTTACTAGTATAGTAGTATTAAATTCATATATTGATTGGATCATTTCATCGACTTTGAGCTGATTCTATATCGAAACAAAGTGCTTTAACTTTTTTTTAACTTATTAATATGAAATAGAAACAACATACAGTAGCTTGCAATTGCCTGCAGCTGCAAAAATAATGAGCTCATATCTTCAAAAAATATGAGGAAAAAACGACCTAATTAGAGCAAACATCTGTCATAAATGTTTGGTGGAGAGGTAGTGCAATACACTAATAAGTATTAAGATGGATTATATTGAAACAAAAGCTGAGTCATGTATCTTTTTCAAGTGCTCATTATTATACCAGTGTCACTGAGCTGCTGTACAGTGTTATTGACGAGTAGCTCATGATAACCGCTTCATCAGATTAGCTATGGTCACTTTGACCTGACGAGGTTATGAAATCCATACTGCATGACCTTACAGGAGCAGTAAAGACCACTGAAATCAGACCCTTACTGTACCCTCTCAAGCAGTGTTGGTGAAGATTCTTACACGATGACCTTGAGTTTTATTCCCATCAATAAATAATAAATGACTTGATAAATCTATAAGACATGTGATGCAAGGCTGACGTATTGATGGTTGCGGAGTGTTTCCCCCAGAGAACACGCTCAATGCACCTGATTGATGCCCTATGCTTGGTGAGGGGGATAATGAGGAGGATGTGGATGTATTCCTGCAGCATGGGAGCGTTGAGGACCTGCAGTGAAATCTATGCTCAGTTTAAAGCCTGGTAAAATTTGTAGCTTCCATAAACCTTCAGCTTTAGTAGCCACAGAATATATTTTCTTTTCTTTATTGGAGGTAATGCAGGTAATTCATCTCTTTGTGACCCTGCTGTAAGAGCTGCAAAACACCAGCTTTATTTGTGGTTTCTCACGCCAGCCTGAGGGGTGATGCGCATTTTTTTAGAAGCAAATTGTGACAAGAAACCTTGATACCTGAGCATTAGTTACTGTTCTCCTGAGTCAGCATTATGCGGTGTATTTTATGATGCGTGCAGTGTTTTATTCAACAGAAACTCATATTGTTGCAGACTGTTATGGGAAGATTCAGCATTTTCCTTAAACATTGCACAAGAAAACAAATGTCTCATTTCACAGTGTCGCCATGTAAAGCAGTCAGTTATTTTGCAGTTCTCTTAAAATACAGAGAGACCAGATAAATTAAAAGGTTTAAAGTGTATTAGATCTATAAAAGTTGGGTTACAAACATAAAAGCTCAACAGTATACGACACTAGATGTGCTCCTTAAATGGAATAAGATATGCATGGATTTATTCAGCAGTAGTGATGCTGGCTGTGGAAGCTGTAGAGAGAAGTGGGTGCACAGAGGAGACCTCCTTTCCTAGGAAAATCTCCTTGCCAGCACGCCCACCATCAGAAGTGAACAATATTTGCTCAAATTTTCAGCCCAAGGTTGTTCTACAGGGCCGCTGCTGCATTTCCAGCCACCTATGCCCCTGTAGGCCCTGACATATCAGCAGGACTACCTGAAATCAATGATGTGGAGTCGGCCTGCTCAAATGTCAGCCACAAACGTGGCGTGTGTTCATAATAAACACAGACCCAAGGTGAGAGAAAAAGTATGAGCCAAAAAAAAAAAAATGGGCAAAAACTTGGCCCCCTGATATTTACTGAGGAGTTCATAATTTACAAATCTGTTTTCATCCAGCAATCAATGCTGTAAACATCACTGCTAGTAATGAGCATTAATGAGCAACATGATGGGGATACTGACTTCAGGGCTGCTGCCATACTGTGATGCATGTTGCAATAAAACTAAATGTTTTTTTATGACCACGGATTCTTCGCATACTCTTGTATTTCATATTGACGCAAAACGTAGCATATGCTGGCCTAAAATCACATTAGCCATGTCTGCTGATAGTGGAGATGCAGCCTGGGAGCTGAACACACAGTCAAACAAAATGATTATTAATTCATCACAACAAATGGATCATTGTAATGAGCTAACTCTAAACCTTCAGTGTAACATGCAGAGCAGCTGTTGGGATGCCTCACTGGTTTACTGAGATGGAAGGAGCCTCCAATCACTTCACGATCATTTAAAGCCAGCTACATATTCCCATAGTTCAGTCACAGAACTTGTGCTTAAAAAGAATTATTTAATACAGCAGAGGATTGCAGTGAGAATTTGGGGTTTATGATGCGCTGTAGAAGAGAAATTCCTGTACTCTAGTCATACGTCCTAAATGGCAGACAAGTTATGGTCACAAGATTAGTGGTCATGTGACTGCAAACTGTGTAATGTTTCATGGGCCCCATACAGTTAGGTGTTTATTTTGGTTAAAAATCAAGTGTGTCTATCTTTGGTCTGTAAACAAAACGTAGAGTTTAAGGTTTAATTTCAAAAATGTGCATTTCTTTTCTTCCCCACTTCCCCGGTTGTTGATTTCTTTCAATCAGCACCTCGCTGAGTGATGGCGCGCTCAGTTTCGTGCTTCGCTAATCTCAGCACATTAGCATGTTAACAAATCAAATTCCCTGAAGGAGTGAATCTCTGTACCTGTGGCAAAGCACTGGCTGTAATATTATTGTGGAGTACTGAGTGTGATTTGTTTCACACCCCCAGACCCACACCCGACATACATACATTCACACACACTGCTGCTCCCTTGCTGCATTGCTATTAGTCCCTGAGAAAGCTGCTTACATAACTACACTTCCAGCATCATCCCACGTCAGCCTCCATATCAGATGATAGCATCTTAAATGGCTTTTTGACAATGTTGCATCTCAGTAGTAGTTTATGAATACATGGCCACATGAGTGTTTGTGTAAGGATGAGGGCGTGTAAGTGGTATTAAATGAGATGGTGTGTAATGAAAAGAAATAAAGGGGGAGAATACTGAGATTGTTACATGGAGAAGGTTGAAGCCACTCGGCCAACTATAGTCCGGATTCATTTGTATAGCAGCAGCTCATGCAGTAATTTAAGTCATATTCAGAGAGATTTGAAAATAACAATGTTAAATATTCATGCTTAACTGGTTCAGGGGTTGGGATTGTAAAGCATGAAAGCCGATCGTGACATGATTAACAAAAGCAGAGTACAAAGTTGTCAAGAGTTTACTAGTCTTCATGCAGGGGAAGAAAAAAATTCTTCATTAACTCTTCATCTCATACAGTTATCCCCCAAGCTCAGAAAGAGCGGGGTGAGCAGGCAAGGGAAAGATTACGAGAGGGAGAGTAGAGATTCGATAAAGAAGGGGAGAGTCTTATTTCAGTGCTTCACACAGTGCTGGATGATCAAAGCAGAAAATGCTGTTTTAATTCCAAGAATCATATCTCATCTCCTGTCCACAAGCTCATTTTGGAGAACTATGCTGTAGGACAGAGGGCAAGAGAAGTAACAGAAACACAGGAGGCACCTGGTTTAAAGTCCAGCCAGATTACTACGGTATACTTTTTAGCACTGCTACGTAGCTAAAATTGTTATATATAAAACATATAATAAAACATCAGCGTTGTCTTTCTATAAATTCTCAACTTGATCCACATGACACATCTTCATTGTTTAACATTGATAGATAGATTTTATCAATTTTTAAAGAACGGCATTGAAGGTATTTAATGTAATGACAATCAGCAGAGGACCTCTATCTTCAGATACACTCCAACTTGGACCAAGACTTATTAGCGTTCCCGTAGTCTTGGCTGGCTGGACCCAATCAAAATTGGACATATTTGGACAAACTAAATGGCTTACTTGCTTGCATGAACACCTCCAGTGCACTCGTATCTAAATACACAAATTCAATTCAGTTTTTATCAGGCCAAATCACAACTACAATCACCCCAAGTATTCATATTGTAAGGTAAACACCCTGTGGGGTGCATACATACACATACAAACATACAACAATATCAAATATTAACCTCAAAATCATGAAAAACCATATCCGAATGGACGAATAGGGTTTTTTGTAGCTTCTGGGCTTGCATCCACATCATGATTGTTCTACTCATTAATGTCATTATTTCATTGCTTTGTCCTAAAATAAATTTGATAATAAAGTTAATTCATAATTCGTGTGTGATTTCTTCTGTTATTTTAAAGAAGTGATTAGAGTGATCGCACAGGGATCGTTGGCCACTAAATTCCAAAAAGGTAAGATAAGAAATTCCAGCAAGGTGTTCACAAATGTTACATTCGGAAAATGGGTGAATGTGGGTGAAAAAATAAATGGTCTGCATAGCTGCACATGTGCACATACACAACTCAAGAACATAATGTTTCCAAAGTAGCTTTCAAACAATACAAACATGAAAAAACAACTGACTATATGACAAATATGGAAATTCTGGGTTTGAGAAGTGAAGACAGTGTGGAAGTACCTTCTTTTTAATGATCAGCATGTGGAAACTCTGGTTGCAATACGATTTCCTGCTGCATAGAAATTATGGGCTTGTTTCAAGTCATAATGAATACCTATTTATACATGATTTGAAACATTCAGATGAGGTGTCTAATCAGTCTGTTCTTCCTTTTATTTCTGGAAAAACACAGTAAAAACTGGTACACAAATATATCTACATACACATCTAACAAATATATCTACGTTTACAATGGCTAATGGCAAATGTCTCTGAATATACAAGTAAGAACCGAGTGCAATAGATTTGTTTGGGTATCTAATGCCCTCTTTTAACTGGTGCTCCAGCTTTAGCAGCTGATGCTTTTCTTACATCAAAAATTACAATAAAATTCCATCTCCTAAAGTAGATGAATGGCCGCCAGATGACACCTGATGTCAGGCTCTACAGCAGTCACGTGTACTGAAGTGTGACCACCATGAAAAACCCTTCCCACTTCTAGCAGTGCTTGAATTTCTAGACAGTGAGCAGACACCTGCATAGAGTGTGCTCCTCTGTCCATACATTACTTCTTCAGTTCCCCATTCAACAACACAATCAGCCTCAGCAGGGTCTCCGGTCTCCAGTCAATACAGACAGTTAATTCTAAACTCATTAACAATGGAGCCATAACAATGGTACACACAAAAGCAGAAGGTGTGGGTGGATTGTCTTTACACAAGAGGAAAAAAAGAAAAAGCTGGGTTTTTCATAATCAACTGTCAGTCATTTGCTAAGATAAAGGCTTCTTTAAGACTATGTAAAGGATGGAGGCCTACTGTTGCAATTCAATTAGCATTTTGCTGGAGTTTTACAAAAGAAACATAAGGATGCGATATCATGGCTATGACGCGTTTACTTCATGAATAGAAATGTGTTTGTGCAGAAGAAAGAGGAGAGACTTGAATTAAGGCTTTGACACATTCACTGAAAGTTGTGATTTTTCCATCTCCTTTGGCCTCCTGGTTGAATGAGGAATGAAATATCAAAAAAAAAGATTTGGATGCATGTTAATGAGCCTTCTCTGTATGAGCAGACACCTTCAGAGCCTCGTTGCTTGGCTTTTGATCACTTCTGACCATTTATCAATCATTGTTCACTCACTCAGCGTTAAAAAAAAATTACACCCTTTTTTTCCCTTTTTGCACCATTAAAATTTCAGACGCTCATCACATTCCTGGATGTGACAGAAAGTGTGTCCTGCTTCAACATCAGCCTGAAGCACAAAAACAGACAGCACTTGACATGGTTTGCACAATTGGCTCCAGGCAAAGGGTGCGAGTGAGACAAATTTGAATATTGATTAAGGCTCTTTAATCCACCTAGGCACCTATTGATATGTCAATCATTCTGCTGAATCTAGTAAAGCGTAGCAGTCTCAAGAGCACAACAGTGGTCCAAGGACTCTGTTCTTTTCTGTTGTGTTTTAATTGCTGTTGGCACTGCACACCGTGACTCATGGTAATGACTTAATAAAGTCATTGAGATTTAGTGAGCAGCCACAGGCTACAGAGTTCCTGCTGAGAATAGTGCACTGTTCAGCATGGCTTTATTAACATTTAAGATAGATGCCACTGGTGACATCAGTTGTACCAATCAGGGCGATTGTGATTCATTTGGTGGCCAGAAATGGGGGGCACTGGAGCCTATCCCAGCTGTCTTGGGGCAAGAGGCGGGGTACACCCTCGACAGGTCGCCAGTTACTCCCGCATTCACACCTATGGGCAATTTAGAGTTTCCGATTAATCTATCCCCACAAATTGCATGTCTTTGGACTGTGGGAGGAGTTGAAATGATGTGGCTTTTTAGCCACACTAGTGTAGTGATGGCACAATCAGCCTTTCTGTTGGTTGCATATGGTACAACTTTGATCCAGACAAACATGAGGATAAATCTGAGCGTGTGGTAATTCTCTGATTTTCTAATTTGTGCCACCTGCAAGTCAAAGTAGAGAACTTGGAAGAGTTGTCACCCCTTAATAACAGAATCCCAATGATGTTGGGAATTTCAATTTGGTGTTTCTACTGAATTATTGAAAAAAAAAAGTATTTTCTAGCTTTCTGTGGAAATTCTACTTCAGACATTGAGGGGTGGTGCCCTGATTATTTTTTACACAGAGTCATCATTAGGTTAAACATAGAGAATATGTTTTAATGGAATCACATCATATTAGATACACCATATTTTTACATATATATTAAAAGGCATCAAACAGGTAAGGGTGCATTGGTCTTTTAGCACACCGTCATGTCAGAGCCCCTCATTGAGTAGTCATGGGTCATACCAACACTATTTTCCATGGCTGGAATAATACAGACATATAAACACACATCAAAGTATTCAAAACAGCCACTGTGGTAGTTTCATGAACAGTTTAAATGGACTGGTACTTGCATAGTGCTTCTTTTTTTTGTCTTTTGCTGTAATTGAGCTCTCAAAACACAAAAATGTTATTTTGGTCCATAAATTACAAAATGAACAATATGTGTTTTTTTAATGAGACTCAAAACTAGTAATTGAACTCGCCTTGCCGACAAAGTTTACTGAGGGTAACAGAGCAAAAATCACATCATGAAGTTTTCCTATGAAGTCTACAATAACAGTCATCTCCTGCAGGCAAATTGCAAAGAACACAGACTTCAGCATAAGCTTCATTTCTTAGACCAGAACGATCCAGTTCTTCTACTACTTGGTTCTGCTATTCGTTCCAGAAATTCCACTGAATTTCAGCCCTGTTCTACAAACAAAGTCAAGTTCAAGATACCATAATGAAATGCATTGCAAAAGCAGACTAGAACAGAAAGGACACTTCCTTTTACATTCTCATTAGATTTATGTTATGGGAGGTGCCAGGTTATGGGTTATTAAACAGTTCAAGTGCAGCCTCTTCCAGATGAGAACATAGCAGTCTGGTTTGACTTTGATCAACTCGAGAAAAAAACACTTGTCTTGTTTGAAATATTAAAAGAAAAGACATGTTTCCCAGTATACATGCATTCAATAAAAGCCACCTAAATTACCAAGAAGCACTGAGTGTCCCTTTGATGCCATTTTAATCAGTCATTAAGAAATGGAGAGGGCTTGGCACAGTTGTAAATTTGAGTTAGCAAGCGAGAAGGGGACTTGTAAGGAAGGACGCCAAGAAACAATAACTCTGAAAGAGCTTCAAGCTGCACTCATTCAGAGTGAAGGGACTGTGCAGACAATAGCAGCTGAACCTTGTCCTTCACCAGCATCTGTGGTGTGGCAGAGTGCCGAAAAGAAAGCCACCCTGAGAGAAGCTCACGTGACGTGTCAGCTACAGTTTGTCAGATGACACATCGGAGACGCAGCTGGAAGACCCATCCATGGTCTGATGAGACTAAAGACTTACTTGACCCCGACACCAGCTTCCTAGTAGACTTATCGCATTTTTAGGCACTACAGACTTTAGTTTCTGTAAAACGTGTTATTTTATTACCTGAGTGTATCGTGTAATAAAATTCAGCAAAGAAACCTTTTGGAGGGAAAATTGAGCATGATTACAGAGAATGAAAGAAAAGACTGTACTGGAGAAGACTTTGTTTAAAAAATAATCATCTCTTAATCCGAGTATCATGTCACCAAATGCTTTCCTTTGTACAACATTTAGTTTTCATTATAATTTCTTTCTTTTCTTCTATTGAGCAGTAAAACTTGAAAGATTTAAATTCCATCTAATCCTGAAAACAGGGGACTCATCCTGTAGCAAAGCATGGGCAGAGAATAAAGCAAGAGCAGGAATTTGTGGAATGGCATTCATCTATTATTTCAAATTTCTGATTTGTCAGGTAATTGGTTAAAGTATCTGCCAGGCGATCGGTATTCTACACAAGCAGCTGGGGTAACAAAAGTCTCAGTTGGAGGCAGGGGAAATGTCTGACAGAGCCTTCCTCCCATCTAATTAAGTAATAACCCTCACTCAGAGAAAACCACAATAAGCCGCGAGGAAAATCTATAGAATTCATTTCCAGAGATGCAGCAGTAATTTGTTGCAAGATGATAAATATTGCATTTGTTAGATGCCCAAAACATAAATCATCAGACTCTATTATGGTGTGAAAGGCCACGTTTGACATTCCTGGTCATGGCACATTAGCGCTCATTGAAAGAAAATCTGCCTGTCTGGATTTTCTCTTCCCTGATGTCTCCGTCCGGTTTTCCCCGTGACGTATTAAATGTAGCAGCTCCTTTGCAAATTTTTGCGTTCTCCATAATGAAAAAAGGGGGGGGGGGGGGGGGGGGGGGCATGATCCCCACTGTGTGAAATTACGTCTGCACAGTCAAAATGACAACAAAACCAGCGTCAAATATGGCAGATGGGTAAAGACAACCAGCGAGTCTCTCCTGC
>VURO01011350.1:2088-33308 GCA_015108175.1 Pelvicachromis taeniatus
TCCCCCCCCCCCCCCCGTAAAGTTATCAAAAAGGTCAAAATTAGTTGGAGAGAATAAAAATGTTGTTAGTACCAGGCTGTTAACGTGCTTATTTCTACTGTACTACTGTATTTCTATGGGCGAACGACTCACTCTGGGAGCCGGCCTCAAGTGGCCACTGGAGGAACTGCAGTTTTTGACGCCGCTTCATTTTTCAGGCCCAGAGGCTTACAGCCACATTATAGTGTGTTATATGATGTTTATCAAATCAACTATACTAAACTGGGGATTTAAAGTAAAGCTTTAGCAAATGATGGCACATTTTACACTCTGCGTTCACATAATGAAATCTAACAAACTGTATCTGATTTACAGCAGACGGTGGACGGTTCATGAATGCCTTTCAATGTACATGAGTATGAAACAGATGCTCCACAAAAGTTTCACTTGGTGACAAAGTGCATACATGTGTTGATTGGCTCGTAGCCGTCCTGATGAGGTTTAAAATAATTAAGGCTCAGTTCCCGTCATCCGTGCATTAAGACTTTGCTGTTCCTCCCAAAAGCCCTCCAAGTAGCTCTTTACTTCGACTCTGCTGTTACAAAAAAAGAGAATACTGGTGCTTCTAACCATAATTTAAACTTTAATTTAGAGGATAAAGATTGCAGTTTCAAAAGTGTAAAATGACAGTCAGTGAAACTGATTTGTTTTGGTACTGACAGCTACTGATCTGTATCACGCATACGCACATGCTGTGCAGATCTACGGAGGCCTATGACGTTACTGCTCTTGGAAACACGGGAGGATGTTGGGACTAAGAGTTCAGAGGATGTACACAGTCTCACTATATCCCCTGTTGCAATAATGTGTTCAAGTCTGCCAGCCAGACGCAAGGTTAATTTCACAAATCTGGTGGTTAAGGACTCTCTTAATGTTTGGGTTCAGTGTCGACGACATTTCGGTCTGAAGCAGCTGCTTGTCTGCTCCCCTATTGTGTCAAATCATCTTTTTTCACCAGCTTTGATTGATGCAGGATTTAAGGTTTGGTACAGTAAGGGAATTACTTGTTTTTCTGATTTGTTTGCTGAAGGGTCATTTATATCTTTTGAAACATTATCTAAAGATTTTGGAATCCCAAAAACTCACTTTTTTAGATACTTACAAGCCCGTAACTTTGCAGCTAAACACTTTACTTCTTACCCAAACTTACCTACTGACTGTGTGCTTGAGGACTGTCTGCAATTTTGACCTATTGCTAGAGGCCACCTCTCTCAAATATATGGCATATTGCAGCATATAAAGACAGACTCGTTGTCCAAAGCCAGGGAACTGGACTTGGGCCTCCAGATCCCGGATGACTTATGGGCCCTTAGTGTTGGCAGGATTCATGAATCCTCAATCTGTATACGGCATTATGTAATAGTTTAAAATTCTTCATCGGGCATACTTAAGGAAAACTGGACTAGCCAAAATATACACTACCTCTGATGAAGGATGCACGAGGTGCAAGCAATCCCCTGCCACTACCAGTCATATGTTCTGATCCTGTTCCGAATTAAACCGGTTTTGGGAATTAGTTTTCAAAGCTTTTTCATATGTGTGGGAGAGAACTATTGATCCTAATCCGATAACAGCAGTCTTTGGGTGTCCTCCCAAACCATAACTTCTTATCAAATGAATGCAGTGGCTTTCTCATCTCTCCTGGCACCCAAGTCTAATTCTTCTTAAATGGAGGGATTCAGGTCTGCCAGTGTTTGTTCAGTGGGTGAGAGAGGTGATGAAGTGCTTGCAGATAGAGCACTTGAGATACAGTTTGAGAGGATCTCAAATTAACTATCACAAAACCTGGTCATCCTTGATTGAATATGTGGATAAGTTGCCATTTACTGAAGTATGATGTAACACTGCTTTTCTTTATGGGGGCTTGTTTTTGTTTCTTGTTTTCTTATTAAAACCATCTACTTTCTGTGGCAAGCCAATAAGAATTGTACACAATGCAGCCCGTTGGGGTTTTTTTTTGTTTGCTTATTTTTTGCCTTGTTCACATGGGAGCATTTCTGGTCTGGGTGCATAGATTATACATTTCTCTGCACCCGGCGGTCTTGCCACTGTGTGGCGCAACCCGTTGCATAATGGTAATGTTTGTAATTGCAACTCCAGTTATATATTTATTCATTTATTTGTTGGCATCTATGTTAAACTGGAAAATCATAAATAAAGATAAAAAAAAAAAGGGAAAAAAAAGAGGATGTACACAGTCATCATCTGAGTCTGGGGAAGATTCTGATGAAGAGGATCATGCTGATAAAGGTGAAGGAGACTAGGATGAGCATCAGCCACAGCAGCCAGTTCACAGACTTCTTAGTGTGCTGCTCCAACCGCTCAGACTCCGTCTTCAGCTTCTCGAAGTTCATGTCCGCCTGACGCATGGACTGGCTCAGAGTCTGGGAGGCAGAGGGAGACGTTTCAGACATAAATATCAAAACCACAGACAAACAAGCCCACTGAAAGGAACACACACTCACAGAGGCTGCAGTGTGTATGCACAGTGTGGCTTCATAGGCTGGTTAGCTGGCTTATACTGCCCACTTGTGGCCAGAATCACTTAAGACAGAAAACCTCCAAGTCAATGGAGGTAGAAATACATCTAAAGGTAGCCTGAAGTACTACATGTGGCACTTAAGTGGAGTTTTGTGTTGCAAAAGGATGTTCAACTTGTTTTCTTTCTAACAAATGAATCAGAAATAGATAAATACATCTCAAGTGATTTAAAACATTTAAATAGTGCCAGCACACGAGGAGGAAAAAAAGAATCATCAATAAAAATATCACAATTATCACTTTGTCAGGTTTTTTTTCCCCATTTAAGCTGGTTCGAGCTTTCCTGAGTAGCAGTTAAAACATAACTTTTGCAGGCAGCATTTTGTCACCATATTTTTTGAACAATAGAAGAATTTTTAGACCTTAGAATAGAAGTAGCTTCTCGGATGAGAGGTGAAACGTCTTCAAGCAACTTAAGAAGTCCAGAGGATTTTCTTTCCAAGCTCCTCTGACTACGATGACCTGGATGACTGAGAACCTTCACAGTCATGTGCTTGTTTTGGTTCAGATAACCATCTTGCTACAGCTAAAGTTCCAGCATCATCTCCGTGGCCACTGCACATTCAGGGTTCACGAGCAAACACCACTTTTTGCTTCTCTTTAGCCCACTGTGACCGTGTTTTCCACTGTTTAGGTGTTGGTGCTGCTTTCCCGTTAAGCTCCTTCTGCCTGTTTACCTTTCATTTTGTTGTGAAGCTTCTGCTTTCAAACCTGTAGTGTTTTGGGTTTTCTGTTCCACTTACCCGTGCGTTCTCACAGTCTTCCCATTTACAGCTTCATGTCAAATCTGTGATTTATTGATTCGATATAGCTGTCCGCTTACCTGGTTGTCTTGTTTGATAATGTTCTGAGCAGCCAAAGTGTTGTTCTTCAGATTTCTGGCCAGGTTCAGCATGTCTTCAGCCAGCTTCTCCTGCAGGTTGTGGTGATGTTGCAGGACGGCGTCCAACTCTGCAGCAGACTGACGCTCGTCCAGAGGAAAACATCTGTGCAGAGGTGACACTTTTTATTTTGTGTGGGGTTGAAGCTTCACAAAAGCCAAACAGAAGTCCAACACATAAGATAACTCGGAAAAGCTCGACTTTACCTTCGGTTTCTCAAGTCTCCGTCTAAGGTGAGGAGAGAAAAGAAAAGAAAAATATCAGTTTTCTTAAAAAAACAAATACACCGCTATCTGAATATAATTTGTCATATTTCCATCTACATTTGATTAAATTTAAGAGGCCCAGTATTTCGTACCTTTTCCAGATGACCCCTGCGGCGACAGAAAAGAGCATTTATGAGTTTAAGACAAAATGTGGGACATTACGTTTTTTTAAATTCACTTTTTTATTTGAACTTTTCTACGTGCCATACAAAGTACTTCACACAGCAGGAGATCACATCTGTAGTGCTCTGAAAGCACGAGCCTGTAAGAGTGTCCTACCGTGCCGAGCAGCTCGTCCCTCATCTCTCCCGTACACCGCGCCTTCGTCTGCGTGTGGACTTTTTTAGTGACAGACATCCTCTCGTTGGCCATTGTGGCTGTCCGACCGGGGGCGAGGAACTGATTAGCTAAAGCTTTTTCTGTTGGTGAAGACTGTGAAGCAGAGCGGAAGAGACAGGAAGTCAGAAAACTCAAACGAAGACAAAGCTTAACTTCAAAAAACAAAACAAAACACAGGTTTGTAGGGTGTTACAAACTGTGGCAAAGTAAAAAAACTAAACTTATTGAGCACATGATGTAAACAGCAGACTTACCAGCTTCTCTGCTTCTAGAGTTCCTTTCAGAAAATTTACTTTTCTCGTGTATTCAGCCAGGACTTCCTGTGTTGGTTTGCTGGAAGAAGACACAACCGGTTACTGACAAAACCTTTGTTTTTGTTATTAAGCTGAAACGAGCAAACCAAACATCTGTGTTAATACCACGTAATCATGACGTGACCCGTAAAACGCTCGACTCGTTTCCCTAAACACTGGACATATTTAGAATAGGATCTTAATAATATATGTACCTTCATGTAGTAAAAAGTGAAAAAAAGGAAAAATATTAAGACATAAAAGTGGAGGGTGGCATTACCTCGAGCTTTTCCTCAGAGCCACCAGCATCTCTTCCAGGGCGCCCACGTACTGGAAGAGACCGAAGAGAAACAGTGATGCCGCTCACTTTATTTCAAATTAACAACTTAATACACATACAAAAAACGGAAAAGCAGGCACCCGTGACTTTTCAGTGGACAGTTTCTTACAAAGGGTGGGTCACAAACTCAAACAGGACACAGAAGCCGCGAACACCTAAAAACATCTCAGGATGACTGTGTTTGATGAGAGCCCACAGCTGAAACACTGCTGCAGGTGAACACTAATGTAGTCTTCACCGAGTCTTCACACTGAGATAAAGGCTTAGATGCAAAACAGCAGCGACCTTGCAGAGAGAGTTCCTGAGAAACGCAAATGACTCTTTGCCAGTAAACAGCATCAAGTGGAGGATCCTGAAATATATCTTTAAGAGTTCCTGCTTGCAGTAAAGCATCTTTGAGGTTACACTAACACCAGGCTCGAATACATCTTCAGTTTGCAGCTGTGTTAGAAAATAAGTCATGGCAAGCATTTACTAAATATGTAAATGCACCGTATTTCAAAGTCACTGAGAAGAGGCAGTCTTCATTTTTTTCAGTCCCAAGTGGCCTGGCGACGCCTGCTGTTACTCTTGTGCGCTAAAACTACAGGTCACACATTTGTGGGGGCAGATAAATCAGCTACTGTTCCTTTAAAGCTGCTTACTGTTAATTCTTGGGTTTAAAAAAAAAAAAAAAAATAAAATGTTTAAACCTCCCAAACTAAACTAAATCTTTCGACGGAATTTAAACAGGCAACTGCTCTGACTTTCATCCACACATGTCTGTGCTGTGTCAGCTATAAAAGCACTTACCACTTTGTACCGCAAAGTAAACCTTTATTTAAAAACAGGCAAGTCTGTATTTTAAATGACAGCCTGGCAAAAGTCAAAGTTAGTAGTGCTGCCCCCTGGTGGTCAAGGTTCTAGTAACAAAACTTAGCAGTAATTTCCCATCTGAATGACCACAATCACACCGTCCATGAAAACAGACGTATAAATCTTTACGTTATAAAAGTGTCATATCACGACATCGATTATGTAGCAACTCTATGCATTTATGTTTCCTAGCACACAAAACAACACAAGCCTGGACACGGAGCCGCATACCGTATATCTTCCATTAGTAGCCCGGGCACTTATTCAAAAAATTATAAGGCCGGCCCGGCGTTTAAAAGAGATCGGCGGTTATCGGGGACTGGCCCTTATTCCCTTCTCAGACATAATGGTGTTGGGTAAACGGAGTTCATTTAACAAAAACAAACCAAAAAAAAGGCACTACAACAAGGTATGGTACGGTATTTACGGCCACAAAATGTAGGCAACGACAGCGGATGAACATTTCAGGATTTAATGAATTTATCAATACAGCAGAACGGTATTAAAGCAGTACATAATGATGAAAAACAGGCGTCTTGCCAATGATGCCACCAACACTGGCCTGCTACCAGTCCAAACTGCGCACCAGCTCCACAAAGTCCCCTGTCGATCGTAAGGAAATGCAATGAGCTCCAAACTTAAGCATACCGCAGGACATGACATGAGATTGGATACGATAATAAGATACAATAAATTACAGTACTTACCATCTACTCGTCTGAATCGGAAATCATTGCTTCGTTATTTGCCAGTTGTTCTTCATCTTCCTCTTCTTGTGATGGCAATACAGGTACTCCCATTGGTCGTTGTCGCGCAGTAATCAGTTTCGCACTCCCAGCATGAAGATGGCTGGCCCTCCTTAAAGCAGTGGATCAGATCGTCCTCAGATCCATCGCATGCATCGATGATTTCACAATCCTTGAAGGATTTTCTTATTATTTCTGGGGTGATTTCTTGCCAAGCTGATATTATGCAGGTCAGTAACAGACGTCGTTCCGGTGTTCTCAAATGTCCGCCAGCTGTAAACTCCTTATGTTCTTCCCCTACCATCAACTCTCAAAGCTTATCTTCGAAGGGCTTGTTCCAAACAACATCAGCTGGTTGGTAGTACTTGGTGCAACCACCAGGAATAACTGCCGTTGATATTTTGTATTTCTTCAGTTCTTGTTTCGTTTCCCCACTGATGTGACAGCGGTAAGCGTCCCAGACGAGAAATGTCTTGTGGAAACAGAAAACACCGCAAACTTTCTGCAACCACATTATTGTTAATTCCTGATTCATCCATCCGTTTGTTGCGGTCGCTACCACAGCTTCTTGTACATCCTGTAGTCTCGCCACTTCTCGCTTTGCGCCCCGAAATACAATAAAGGGCTTCAATTTTGTGCCATCTGCTTTCGCTGCCAATGTGACAATGTGAAAATTCAAGAAAACGTTTCCTGTCCACCACAAGACACAGGTGCACACCACATGCTAGACACTTCCAGGGTGTGTCGCTGTCAAAATCAATATCGCTGTTAATTGCTTGTCACCGTAACTTCCCCACTTGCAATGATAGCGCTGTCTTTAGAAAGTCCGGTGTTTATCAGGTCATTTTGCAGCTGATGCCCTTTCCTGGATGTGAGTGTGTGAGTGTCCACTTGGTTTGTTTGAGAAGTAATGATGAAAAGGTATAGTGGATATCTGTAAGTGCTGGGACTCGAAGAGGATTGGCTGCTCGGCAATCTGAGACCGCCCTCGATTATGCAAATTAAACTGTGCCAGCCCGCACGCTCCATTGGCTGCCGGGGGCTCCCTCGACGATTGGTGGATTAGTGATTATAAAACCCTGAAGAGCCTGGGGGAGCATACTGCATGCAGCTCCTCACCCAGTAGCAGGTAAACTGCTACTTGAAGCAGCACTTGTAGTGTCCCTCTCTGTCAGAGGAACTTCTGGGTTGAAAGTCTACACTATTGAAGATCGGCGTCTGTTTGCTCGCCGTGGTTTCAAACCGGGCACTTATTAGAAACCAGCGTTTAAAAGGGACCGGCAGTTATTGGAAGATATACGGTAATTAACTGAAAATGAATCAAAGCTGACGTTCAGAACACCCAACTCCATGACATAGAAGCATCATGTAAAAGAACCTCAACACAGTTTCAGAGTCCAAAGGTAATACCACCAATCTGTTTCAACACCTGGAGCGCAATCACAATATCCCAGCTTTAACAACTATAGCCATCTATAACTTCTGTTCCCTGAAGGAGATGAATGAAGTACAACACATAAGTATGGGATATCGCGCCCTCATGTGTCTCGGATGAAGAGACCTTTATTCACCCCTTTAAGGTCAGATGACCTGTGATGACATGTGCACGGCCCCGCCTGAACATGTACCCTGTCATCACAGTCAGTTCGATAGCCGCTCTTCACCGAGCCAAGCTGTGCAGTTGGGCCACTTTGTGTTGTACCATGTTCCTCTCTTTCAGGGAACAGAAGTTATAACTGTTCGTTCCCTTTCAGTTGATTCATTCGGTACAACACAAGTATGGGACATATATATACACACCCTGCAGAGCAGCCACCAGACTGGAATCGGACCACGACTACCTCAGTGTGCAGTAGACCCAGCAGAAAGGACAGCATGAGCCACTGAAGGGGCTATTAATGTCCAAACGATAAAAGTGCACAAAAGTATGCAGTGATGCCCAACTAGCTGGGCATCTTGATAGGGCCCATGAGGTTGGCATTCCCCTGGTGGAATGAGCTCTCAACCCCTGGGGCAAAGCAAGACCCTTAGTGCTGCATGCCAGTGAGATAGCTTCTATAATCCAGTGGGACAACCTCTGTTTAGACAGAGCTCAAGCTCTGGCTGGAATAGTGAAGCAGATAAACAGGTTCAGGTGGCCTAGAACACGGGTGGCTCTTAGAGACAGAAAATGAACACTGCACCATTACAACATAGAGCGAGACAGCTTCAACAGGGAAGGGTGCATGTCCCTCCCTGCCTCTTTATGTAAGAGATGACTGTCGAATTGTCCGTCCTGACTAGGACATGCTGGTCCTCCAGGACTGGACGGAAATGTTTGAGAGCTAAGAACACTGCTAACAGATCTAAGTGCTGGACTGTGGTCCAGCCCTCGCACAGCGCTTCCCACCCCCTTAGGGAAGAATCTGTGGACACCACCTTGCAAAACAACACCCTTCCAATCCGAGAGCCCTGGTGCAGCAGCCCGGGCTCCCTCCAGGGACAGAGAGCTAGCATGCAAGATATGGTTACCGTCAGACTCCTCCGGAGGTGACGCGATGGACACAGACAGTGAGTCCAGCACTGAAACACTCTCATCATTAACAGTCCGTGGCACTACGGCAATCACAGATGCCATCATGCCCATGAAACATAATATCGTCTGGAAATGCAGTCTGTTAATGTTTTTACATATTCTATTTGAAAATACAAAAAATTGTATATTTATTTGTTTGTCTGACAGCATTTATTAAAATGAAGTTAAAAAAAAGAAACCAGACAGTACAACCAGTCAGTCAGCACTTGAGTAGTCCTTTCACCAACTACTTTTTTACGCTTACTTGAGTAATTTTTTTGGACGACTACTTTTCATTTTTACTTGAGTAATATTATTTTAAAGTAATGCTAATCTTACTCGAGTACAATTTTTGGATACTCCACCCACCTCTGGCCAGGACACAGGAGTCTATTTACACAATGGCCACTTTTCCATTAATGAGAATGTGCGTGGAAACAAATTGCCTAGATGAACAGAAACAACTTTCTGGGACTACCTAGAGTACTTTTGTGCTTACAGTTAACTTTTGCTGCGTCACTACTACTGCACTACAATACTGCTGCTGCTGCAGGAAGCTAAATAAGTGTCACACTCTAAGGTCACCAGCTCACTGGGAAAGAAGAAAAGATGGGTGGATAGATGTCCTTCACAGAACATGTTGCGCACCATTTCTCCATAGCATAATAAATATTGTCGCAAATACGCTGAAATATCGCGATGTGATTTAGAGGCTCCATCACACATCGCTGGTGCACATGACGTGAGTCTGCAGCTCCTCTTGCAGAGTCCTAGATTAACTTTATATGTGCCAACAGGGGTTAGACGACTGGAGGAAAACACAGATTGAAAGCTGATTCGCAGCCGATCGTTTTTTTTTTTATTCTATAAGTAAATACAGTTACTGTTAAAGATATGGACATATGGAGGATCTTCTGTAAGCAACACGGGTCAAAATAAAGCTTCCGAAGCGAGATTAAACGCTTAAATACAGGAACTCTGCTGTACCAGACTGCGCAGACTCACTGTGTGTATTGGTAATTTAACCTGCGTGCCAGAGGTGAACACAGCTTAAATGTGCCTCCCGAGACCACACAGAAAGCGGTTTGCGTGACGACGTGGCTAACAGCGGCTCACAACAACAACAGTCAGGCTAACGTCATCACGACATGATCGTTACAGCCGCTCCGAGCCGTGCCGGGTTACCTTTTCAAGCCTCCACTCCGTCTCTCCCCGTTTATCCGACGCCAAAGACTCGCAGCGAGACAATAATCTGATGAAATTAATTTCCAGTCTGGAAGCCATGTTTGGTTTGAAGCCGACACAGCGGCGCACCAGTTTGACGTCAAGCGGAGCGGCACAGACGTTATGGGCGGAGCATCGCCCGCCTCTGTTTTTATGTCATCGTTCAAAATTTCAATTTAAAAAGCCAGAAACTCAGTAATAATAATAATAATAATAATAATAATAATAATAATAATAATAACAAAGATCTCGTAGACCCCCAAATTTGATCTTAATCTAAATAAATTTTCGAAAAAACAAAATAATGAAATAAAAAAAAAAAACCCATATTGTGGTATCATTCTGCCACAAAACCCACAAAATGTATTTATCTAGTTATTTTTTATTTGTATGCATTGTTTTATTTATGCGTTATATACAGTTCTTAACAAATTTACTGCCATAAAAACAATGAAACAACATTTTAGGTATTTGGTTAAAACTAAAAATTATATTGTTTTTAAGATTTTATTTATTGGGCATAAAAAAACAAATTCACGTTTTTATATCCCAATTTGAGGCGGCATACTGGACTTCTCTGAGAACTCAAGCACAACATTCAACAAATAAAACGATTTTTTTTTCTCTTCAGCAATGCCAGGAAGTAATAATAATAATGATGATGATAATAATAATAATAATAATAATAATGTGCTTCTGCTTTTTTGGTAAAAAATAAATAAACGTAAAAATTTAAAAATAACATTTCTTGAATTAAAAATATCATTTTTGATCAACAAGCTTGGAGAAACTAGTGACTCAGCTGTTACAGAAACATAAAACATTGTTTTTTTTATATTTTCAGTACTGTTAAATTAGGGTAATTGTGGCATAAACATTACACTGGGTGGTGGACTGATAGTTTATTGAGTATTGATGTATGCCTATATTGATTGACTGTACTGATTATGTTTTGTTTTATAAAACATAGGTTATTTTGCTGCACGGTGTCTATGACACTCAAACTGCTTTACATGTAAACAGATGGAACGAAATCAAGAAAGAAAGATTAGCACCGGATATAGCTTACTACACTTTCTGCATCACTTTATTTAGTGGCACAGCAAAGATGAGTCAGGGCACTCAGTGTTTCTACCTTTTCTCATGGCCTACATCTTCTTCTAGAATCAACTATTTTTGCAATGTGAAGCACTGATTGGAGACAATTGTTTGAATTTTCTCACCAAGTTTCTTATCTGTCACTCGGACACTTCTGCACCACCAATGAGCTGAAGTTGGAGCTGCATGGGTCAACATAAGGGCGTTTTCCAGATATGAGGCATCTGTGGATTCCTTTAGATCAAGTTCAAAAAGGAGGCCTGTCTGCAGTCTTGCAGATCACATGACCCAGCCCGATTCGAATATTCAGAGCAGCAATTTTAGACTTCACGTCAAAAAAAATAGTCAGTCTGTCCAGACCTTGATCACTTCAGGACTTTATTTGTACCTGTTAGGTGGGATAAACACTTTATAATAATTTGTTGATCTAGCGCCCTTCAACCTGAGCATGCCCAGCTGTGTGGGTGCTGCAGAAAGGAAAACAATCATCTATCAATACAGACTCACGTATACCACTCCACATGGAGGTAAGTGAAACTACATAAACTTTAATTTGCTTAACAGTGGATGGTGTGCGAGGGTGACAAATCACCCACAACCAGGAAGGAAAATGCTGACCGCAGGTCAGGGCGTAAAAATGATAAAAATAAATGTAACCACTTCAAGGGGTGCTTGGATGACATTGTTAAAACTCACGTTGGTGTAATTTCCTGTGTGTGGCTCTGGTGCAGCTTCATGAAGTTTGAAGTAATGACTCATATGACATCACTTGAAAAACAGACCTTGCATTGTGGCGGCTTATCCTAAACTGTGGAGCCTTTGTGTGCTAAATGTGACTAAAGGTGCATTAAGTCCACTCTACACAAAAAGCTGTTTACTGACTGTAACAAAGAAGCGGCTTTTAAGTGGAACTGACAGTTTTAATGACTGTTTATTGTAGGAACGACTAGGCAAGACTGTTCGTACAATTATACCCACCTCCTGGAGTTTTATCCGTCTTAAAGCAAAATGTTAAACATGCACTCTGGCCAATTCATTAGGTACACCTGTTCACCTAGTGGCTAATGCAAATATCTAATCAGCCAATCACACGGCAGCAAGTCAGTGCATTTAAACATGCAGATATAATCAAGACAACCTGCTGAATTCAAAATGAGCATCAGAATGGGCAAGAAAGGGGATTTAAGTACACTGAACAGGGCATGGTTGTTGTTCTGAGATGAGCTGAGGATTTCAAAGACTGATGATCTGCTGGGATTTTCCCACACAACCGTCTCTAGGGGTTTACAGATCCAAATAAGAGCAAATATCCAGCGAGCAGCAATTTGATGCTAAAGGTCAGAGAATGACCTGACGGCTTGGAGCATCTTTGAACATGTCAAACCCTGAAGCAGATGAGCTACACCAGCAGAAGACCACAGCAGGTGCCACTCAACAGGAAACTGTAGCGAGTACTAGCAATATGTACCTAATAAAATGGAATGAAGGCAGTCTATGGTAAATTAATTTGGAATTTATGTGCAGTACTTCTAGTTTAATGTTACTACATTTTATCTGTGCTGAAGGTCTAAGTCAACCTAAAGTTTGATCTTGTTTATAAAAAAAAAGCGTACTAATTGTGCGTGATTGAAACACACAGCAGCGGATGTTACAAGCATCATGTACTGTATTTTCATGTTAATACTAATAAACATTACAGCTCATTCAGTCGAAGTCACCATGCACACTCTGTTACACATTACACATCAGAACATCTTCCTCATAATCCAGACGAACTAACATCATCATACATCATCATCATCAGCAGTCAGAGAGGAACATTAGTATTACATTTCATACAAAGTTGGCCAGAGCTGTGCTTCAGCAGACTTTTCTAATAATGGGACTGAGTGATTTTAGAGGAGGGGAAGTTCAAAGACACACTGTGGCACCGCTCTTGAATCACGGCTGGGTTTGTGTGGGGTTTTGTGTTGTTGTTGTTTCCTTGGAGAAAGTGGCGTGTGCTGCTCCCGTTCCCTTTGCTGCGTGAATGCAATGACTTCCTATCCGGTGTGTGTTGTGCGGCTGGTAAAACATGAAGGTGAACAGAGAATGCTTTTTTTTGTGTGTGTGTGCGCGCGTGCAACAGTCACAATGTGCAGGTTTAAGGTCCCTGCTTTATACAAAAAACGCAACCCTCCCTCCCTACGAGCACTGTTCTGTCATCGCGACATAAGAATGAGCTTCTTTATCAAGTCAATGTACAACATCAAGGCACTAGCTAATATTTCAGCGAGCGTTTTTCGCTCACTGAGAGAACTAAGAAATGAAAAGTGCGACTGAAACCTGCAATATTTTCTTGAATTAGCACAAATTAAAAAAAAACAAACAAACAAAAAACAATCATTATGAGGCGGGGGCGGGGGGGAGACAATATATTAAAAAGATTGAAAAGGTGCTTGGCAACATGTGGTCCAGTCCTTATTACTAACGACAGGTTTGCATTGCCATGATTGGGCGCCCTCAGACAGCAGCAGCTGCAGTCTGTGTGAGCTGGGTTCATGCATGTGGAGCCACTGCAGCAGCTGCACGTGTCATCACGTCTCTCCTTTCCTTTCATACACACATCAACTTCCAGCCTCTCCGAGCGCTCTGCTGCCGTCTGCGCGACCCTCAGAGCGTTTATATTCATTTCGTTTGTCTGCTTGTGGGTTTGCTCCCCCTAATTTTCTTCGCCGTTCCAGTCGTTTCTTTTCCTCCCTGCTCAGAGTTCATCATCCATGTACGGGATGTCTGGGTCAGAAAACCGTCTATGGACATTTGAGACTTTTGTATCACGGTGCTGAAGATGAGGAGTGGGTCTAGCCGTGGAGATGGAAGAAGAAGAAGAGGCGGCTGAAGGAGGACAGGAAGAAAATTGCAGCACCAAGTTGCACTCTGAGCCGTCGATGTAGAGGGACTGGGTGCTGTCTTTACGGCGGCCAGGCTGCTCTCGTCTCTTGACCGAGAAGGCGGGTCCTCGATTTTTAGAAGCGGCGTGAGACTGAGGCGGACTCGAGGTTGCTGACTGGGTGCAGACTCCCTGGGGGAGTTTGACTGTGTTTGGGATGATGGGGTTGCGACGTTGAAGCGGATGCCTGAAGGAAGCGTTGGAGGATTCAGAAGTTGAAGAAGTGCAGCTGGCCAAAGAAGAGATGGAGCTAGCAGGGGTGAGGTTTGACAGAGAGATGTGTCCACCGGAGACTTTAGGCTTCTGGGTCAGATCTGAAGGTTTGGGAAGACTAAGCGGTTTGGATCTCCTCAGCTGATGAAGACCTCGTCCTGGAAGAGAAGAGCATAGAGGAAGAATGAGGAATATTTTACCCAAGAGGCTCACGGCAGTGTGAAAGGGGAAAGGCAAATGGAAGACCATGCAACCATGTTATGCAAGAAAGAAAAATACACCCAGTGAGTTACAATGACAAGCATCTGATCTGATGTGGATGCCAAATGTTCAGTGAATCAACTTTTGGTGAAATTTGAGCATGCAGCTGTGCCACACATGCATCTACATGCACACAAACACACAAAAACACGGTTGCTGTTCCTCCGACCTGCTTTGCTACAGAGCAGACGTCACCGCCCCCATTCACCATCACTGGTCCAGACCTGCGCCACAAAAGACAGGAAGGGCCCCACCCAGCGGCCCCGCGGTCTGGTCAAAAACCCGCAGGTGACAGAAACAGGTAGGAAGTCCAGACTGTACCTTACTACTGACCTTCAGGCTCTGAGCTGTGAGCAGAAGAGCGCTGCTGCTCGTCCAAGAGGCTCTCAGAGCTCAGCGAGGCTTCGGAGTCCAAATTCTCCTGGTCTGAACCGGGCTGCTCCATCTCTGGCAGGCGACAGGCGAGATCCTCTCTGAAGGTGAGACGAAGAGGAAATCACATGCATTAGGAACTGGATAACAAAGATAAAGATACCACATATGAGGAATTGAAAAGTGCTAGGAGTGCATTCTTACTTCTCCTGTTTGATGGACTTGATACGTTCCATCAGGTTCTTCTCGGCCTCCGTGTCTGAATCCAGAGGCTCGTTCTCAGGGACCACACTCAGATCAGTGCTGACCTTCTCATGCATCTGCACAAGACAGAGAATCACACAGTCACCCAAACTGAAAATGTCCATACTATACTATAATAAACAATAATAGAGAAATGGACACCACACATATATGACTTTAACCCAAACCTGAAACTGAACCAAAAGGTGTTAGTGAGGTCAAGAAAAAGGGAGGGTGGACGGTGAGGTTTTCATGCGCCTGCATATGAATTCTTACAGCGACAGAGAGTATTAAAAGAGATAAAAGTGAATACAGTGCAAATATTGCACACTTTTACTCTTTTCACCAAAATATTTGTGTTGCAGAGTGATTCAAAAAGGCCGGCTGCTCTGTAAATAACATGACTTTCAGAGCTTTGTAGCCTTCTTTCCTCTAAAGGTTGAATAAATTCACATGACTGCAAAGACAAAAAGGCATTGTTACCATCGAGCTTTGTGAGCCACACTGTTTTTAGGCAGTAATAATCTGAGGAATTATGAGGCAAACCCGAAACCATGGTGTTCTCTCACAGCACAAGCACTAACCAGTTAACAGCAACATGCAGTCTATTCCCAGTTAGTATGGAAGAATAAACAGTATTAAGGAAATTAAAAAAAACCCCAAAACACACACACACGACAGCCACAGTTTGACCCACTCTTACATGCCATGCACAGGCGCCTTGACATGGCAGACTACTACAAACTACAACTACAAGATCGACTCTACCAGGAGAAATCGATGATACATACCACCACTCCTTTGTAAGGAGCTGGTAACCTGAGCGGTAAACGCCAGTAGTGCTAAAGAGAGACAAGGAACATTGGACATGTTACCCATGGAAGCTAAGAATATCAGATTCTGACAGTGGGGTCAACTTTATTATTTGACCTTCATCCAACTTCTTAGTGTCGATTTAATTTGGTATCGAGGCCACGCTAAATGGACATCGAGTGACCCAGACAGAGGCGAGCGCTGCTCTCTTTCCTCACCGTGTTCTGCCTCTTGAGTTTCAGCTGGTTAACGGCTAGAGCCTCGGCGTACTCCAGCTGCTCGATTTCCTCCATCTTCTCGTTGTAGCGCCGGATCTGCTCGTTAATGAGCATCTCCACACACCTGCAGACAAAAGAGCGAACAGCACAATAACCGACATTTCTTTCAGCCTTTTGTAAATGCAGTGGAGGTGGACACTAAAGATTAGATGGCTGCCCCTCCCTGAGCCTGGCTCTTCCTGTTAAAAGGGAGTTTTTCTTTCCCATTGTCAACAAGTGCTTGCTCACAGGGTGGGGGTGGGGGGGTAATGTGATTGTTGGGGCTTCTTTCTAATATTTTAGGGGTTTTACCTTACATTATAAAGCATCTTGAGGCAACAGTTGTTGTGAATTGGCGCTATATAAAATAAACTGAATTTAACAGAATAAATTAAAATTTTAATATTTCCTCTTTCATTTCTGAAATATGTACCAAAACATCAGTTCTAATCAGCTCATCACAGAGTCCAAGTCAACAGAAGGACCCCCCCCCCAAAATTCAATCCTCATATTGCATTCGTGAGATTTCATGGTCTTACGTGGTTGTCTTGGCAACATCTTTCATGCTGAGCAGTGGGTCTGCACTGTCCGGGCAGCGGAGGATACACGGTGCAAACACTATGGCCAGTGAGTTAGGAGACATGCGGTTGTGAGCCTCTTCTTTGCACACCCTGCAGGTGAATCACACATGTAACTCAGCTGTACGCAACTTAAAATGATCCCCTCGTTGTTTAGCTGAGTACGTACATAACAAATAAGAGACAATGAGCCAAGCCATCTAAGTGTTTACTAGAAGTAAACAGATTTTATGATCAGAATCAAACAAACGAGGATCCCCTACCTGACAAGGTGGAAGACGAGCCTCTCCAAGGTGTTGTAATTTGCTGTCGGGAGCTCATCCAACACTTTATAGATGGCGTGAAGCTGCTCCTGCTTCTCGGGAAGGTCTAACAAGAGGAAAATGCAAAATAAATCAATTATCAACACTGCACTTCAAATGCAGACAAAAATGAAAAGACATGAGCACACTAGTGAGAAAAGTCCTCCTCACCGACTGCATGCAGGAAGTCGTTGTAATGTATAAAGGTCATTAGTGGGTCCGGCAGTTCTCTCAGCCATTGCTTTACCAAGCCTGTCACCGTGTGGATGGGATAGTCTTCGAGGCAGGCCGAGTGGGGGTCTAAACGCAAATTAAACAAGTCATCATCAGCTCAGTGATGTAACTTTACGAGTTAGAAAAAGAAGAAACCAAGTCACACGTTGACCTCTGACCTGTGTCTAGTTTCTGGTGAAGCTCTTTTATTCGGTTGGCAGAGCCTGATTTGCGATAGATGCCCTCCGTGTAGAGGCCGTGCATCTCCACGTGCTCCAGCATCATTTCCAGCACCATCGGTACCGGATTCTTATCATTGAGCAGGTGACACACACGCACCCCAAAGTGCTGCCCGGTAAACTCTTCATCATTCTGTAGATTCACCAGACAGCAGCGGTCATCCACAACATCCAAATCACACATTCGTCACTACAAACGAGGTCACTGTTGTTCCCGAATATTATACTAGAACACGTGGAAGGGTGTTTGTCAGTCAGCTTCTTCCTCCTGAGGGGCCACTTCCATTCATTTTTTAAAGTTTTTTTTTAAATGCTGCATGTCCATGATCAGACACAAATATGCAGCTGATACCGATACTGCAAATTAAGTGTGGACTTTTGAGCTTTTTTAAAAGGATCAGCAGAAAAAAAAAATTACTTGATTAGAAAATTACATTTTCACAGTGTTTAATAACTAATCAATAATCCAGCCCTGTATTTTATTTAATACACAACACAGACTGTATATAAAAGATGGGCACCACACTTCTGCGTCTACAAATTAATGATCGTCTTAAAACTGCATTCTCTCAAATGACCAGTAGAGGGCCGATGGTTCCAAACCTCAACTGGAGAGAAAAATTACACGACTGTAAACATTTCACAATGAGTTTATGGCTTACAGTATTTACACACAATACTTGTCAACTAGTAGCACATAAGTTTTATTATTTTTGTTTTGTTTGTGTGATTTTTTAAATTAAGTTACCAGGAACAGGTGGTATTTTTAAGTTGATTAGAATGATTTAAAACACTGGATTAACCCATTTATAACTCAAACAGCCCATTTACAGTGTTCTCCATACTTTAAGCACTTCCTTCTTCCTCTCTTCCATGACAATTTCAAATCACAGGATTAACCAGACGTGATTGTTTTTAGACTACTGCAGGAAGCAGGAGTACCTGGAGAAAAGCTACGTGGGCATTGGTAGAACATGAGACCTGACTGCTAAGAGGTGACAGTGATAATCATTGCACCAACATGCTGCATAAGCAAATGCTGGTGTTCTACCAACTAGCGATGCCACACTAGGTACAGCCATCTTTTACTTACAGTCTAAGAAATGAAAACCCACCTTTTTGGCACAGAAGGTGGAGCAGTCAGTGTTTATTTTGGAGATGCACTTCTTGTGGCACACCATTTTACAATCTATAAGAAAAGATGAAGAAGAAAAGTCAGTCGAAGCTGGAACTTCAGCCTTTTCCAGCATGTTGTGTTGAAAACGTTTTGTCGGGCTCACTCACTGCTGCACATGTAGGCTTTCTCCATGCCCCAGATGTAAGAACTACACTGGTCACATGACTGCATAATGTTGACCTGATAGTTAGTAAAAATGTGATCCAGGGGACTTTCCACCTAAAACACAACCACTCAATTAAAAACAAAATCATTACTGTGATTTAAAAAAAAAGAAAAAAAAGAATTCAAACGCTGCACCACTTACACTTTTCTCTTTCTTCCTCCTCTTCTTTCTAGCTTTGGTAGGCTGAAGGCAGACAGACAGAAAACACAGGTGTAAACACAGTATTTTCTTTATTCGCAGTAACTAGGCTGAACAATTTGAGTTTTGTTTATCTTTTTTTCTTCTTCACCTTAGCAGGTTCAGCCTCCTCCTTCTTCATCTCTCCTCTGATGAAACCATCCAGCACTGACTGGAACAGGTTCACCACCAGTTGGACTTCTTCTTTCTTTTTGTTTCCTGCCAGGTGCATCACTTTGTTCTGGTAGCCTGACATTAGACCTTTGTAGCCGATGGTGGGTTTCTGTTAGGAGTCAGGAGGGAAAATGAGGAAGAAGAGACGATGGTGAGGGTGAACTTTGATCAGTGTGATGAATCTGTTTTGATGCTAGTACAGAGACTTACTGGAAGAGAATACATGGCTTTGATATTCTCTCTGAACTGCATGGTGGCTGTCACAAAAATGTTTTCCGTCTCTGACAGAGTCTTGCCCCTGGAGCGGAAATCATTCACCTGCAGAAGAATAAAATCCTTTTAGAAACATTTCTTTGTGTAAATCTCATTTCCTACAACAAGTCTGTCATCTTATCGCCTTTTAGCCACCTGGTTGCCCAGAAACTCGTCGAGGTGCCGCAGCTCGTTGGCGTTGGTGATTTCTCGATCCAGTGAGGCGTTCCACTGTTCAGAGACTCGTGTGGCACGGCTGATTTTAATGCTGGGATTTCTACCTATAGCTTTAATGCTGCGGTCACTGGATTGAGATCGGGGCGGGTGTCCGGACATCGGGGCTGAAAGAGAGAACGCTGTCATGACGCAACTATGATCTTGCACAGGTCAGCGTTTGGTCAGAAAGCAAATGGTACGAGTCATTAAGGCCAGAAAATACAGCAGGTGTACGATTTACCTTCCCATGCGGTTGGCTTCTCACTGAGAGTCTGAGCAAAGGTCAGCTCTCCGTTGTCTGGAGTCTGGGCATCTTTGCCTTTTTTAAAAATTTTGCTGAAGAAACCACTGGGCCTACAATTCACAGAAACAAACATAAGAATGACCACACACTCATCATGGAAGCAGGGAAATATTTTCAGACTTTCAGCTTGACAATCCACTTCAATCCTTCCAAACAAAATTTGAATTTTTCTGGCTCTAAATGTCCCACAGCATGCTAGGAGCTGAGTAGAGTTTGAGTTTAGGGAAATAGTTTTTTTTTGTTTTTGCTTTTTTAAATCTGTTTACACTCCAGTCAGCAGTTGTGCAGTACCTCTCTGGTGTGGATGCGATTGAGTGGCCTGAATCTTGGTAAGCCTCCTGCTGTCTCTTTCTCACAGAGCCTCCCTTTGAAACATCACCAGAACTTTCAGTCAGGGAAAGCTGTTCAGCAGAGAATATCATTTAGAAGGTACACGCAGAATAACTTAAACAACATCAGGAGTACAGACGAACATTTATCTATAAAAGGTTCCTTTACATTGAATCAACTGAAAATACCTCTTTGATGGAAGCCCCGGCTTCAGAACCTGGAGACAAGCTGTCGATCGATGAGGATGTTTCATTCCTGAAGACGGAGACAGAAGAGCAATATAGATGTGAGTAATCAATTTAAGAAAAGCTAAACTGATGAACAACTAACAAAGTGTTGTAAAGTAGCTTCTGTCACTCTCTAAAAGTGAAAAATATCAGCAGACTTTAAAATGATCTGAAAATGACACGTACAGCTTTTTGGTCCTTTCTCTTCTGCTTTGAGGAGGAGAAGGGCTGATGTTCTCAGAGAGTTCCCCATTACTCCTCCTCCCCTTCCACCTATCTGGCTTCTCCTTTATTGCCCCGGGCCGACGTTGCAGAGTTACTGCGCCAACACTCTCGCCTAGGCCATTTCTCTCCGGCAAAGAGTCAGTGGGCGCCAGAGGTAATGAAGATGGACGGACAGGACCAGCGGAGGGAGGAGAACTTTTTGCCTCCTTCTTCGCTCCCTTGTCTTCCTTCACTTTCCAGGCCACAAAGGTGTACTGGTCCAGCTCCTTGCTGTCTGAGCGCTCTTTTAGTTTTGATGTGTCCTGGTTTTTGCTCTTCGTTGTGGCCGTTGGATCCTTGTTGATGGATGAAGCGGAGGCGACTCGTTCAGACTCTCTGCGGCTGTGTTCCAGCCCTCTTCGCCTCCTCTGCTCTCTCTTCTCCTGGCTCCTGGTTGACTGGCCCCTGTTAACACTCAAAGTTTGTGGTCTCTTTTGTTCAGCACCTGGAGGTGTGGAGGTTGTGCTAGCCTCTTTATCCTCCCCCTCAGCTGGAGATGTGGGCGTAAGTGCATTGGAGATGACCCTATGAGAGGGCAGATCAACTTTTGACTCTTCTAGTGTTTGGTTCTCCAAATCCTCCTCCTCCTCATCCAACTGGGGTCCAGCCTCAGCTTGGTTACCGCAAGCTTCCAAATGCATTTCCTCACGCTCCAGCTCTTCCTCTTTGCCCTGTTCTTCCTCTGAATTTGAACTTCTATTAACATCTTCAACCTCCTCTTTCTCCTCCTCTAACCCTTGTGCATGGAGGTTTTTATCCAGCATCTCCACAGCTAACAGCTCTATATCTGAGTCCTCTCTCGTTTGAGGTTCTTTTACAAGTCTTTGCTCCTGTCCCTTCGCTTTCCTGGCTGCCTTTTCCTCCTCTTCAGCCCTTCTCCTTTCTGCTGCTTCTTCTTCCATTCTTCGTCTTTGCTCCTCTTCAGCTGCTTTTCTTCTAGCCTCTTCCTCCTCTTCCCTTCGCCTCCTCTCTTCTTCTACGGCCCTCCTCCGAGCCTCTTCTTCTTCCTCCTCTTTCTTCCGTTTCTCCTCACGAATTGAATGGCACCTGAAGTGCACAGCAGATAATATGACACAAGACTGTCAGTGTCACCTCTCACAAAACAAACTACATAGGCAGACCTGCTGAGTGTGATTTTTACCTTCTGCGTGCCGAGTGTCCTCTGACCAGGGCCTGGATTTTGGTAGCACCCTTTCTTTGCTTGGCATAATCTGATCTCTGCTTGTGGCCTCTCCACACCGCCTGGATCACAGTGGCTGCCTGTTGTCTTTGCTCCTCTCTGCGGTACCAACGCCACGAACGCTGAGAGAGGCGACGAACGGGAAAACAATCAGGACCGTTCTTAAAATATCTGCTAGATTTTCGAATCGAGTCTGTGTTCACCTGGATTGTGATGGCCGCCTGTCTCATTTCTAGAAACTCTTTCCTCTGCAGGAGAGCTCTGACCCAGCGCTGAAGGAAGATGATCTTGCGCATCACGTCCTTGTGTAGCACGTCCTGCAGCTGCTGTCGCTCAAGCTCCTTCAAGAACACCTGAAAGGATAAAACACACCAGAATGGCATCAAAACTGCAGATGATAATGGCATTTGCAGGACAAAGTTTAAAAGAGCATAACAGGTTGTACCTTTGTTTTGCCTATCTGGTATGTGGTTGGGTCGAGGCCCATCTTCTTCTCAAGCAGTGCTGAGATGTCTTCTTTACAGGTAGTAGCGTTCTTTGACAGCAAAACTCTGAATTGCTCCATGAACTCCTGCAGGAACAGGAAAGGTAACAGTCATATCAAAAGAGACACTATACGAATGAGTTGAAGCTGTTCCCACTTCTATTTTTCACATGCACCCTGATGCAGACCATAATATTAACATCTAATCAACATCAAAATATTAACTCAGTGCCTGAAGTGAATTTCCCTAAGGGTGGGTACGTTTGCAGTACCTGGAATGTGTACTTGGCTCCGTAGCCGGACCTCCTGATGCGAACAGTTTCCAGCATACCCGTGTATCGCAGCTGCTGCAGCACCAAGGCTTCATCCAGATGCATCTCTTTCTGCTCATACAGTGTCACATAAAGCATCTGTGGCTATAATCTTGCCATTCAAATACCCATGATCATCATTTACAAATAATGTGACAAGTTCTTGTTAATAAAAGCATCAAGATTACGGATATAGTAAGTATTTAGTCTGTTATTGCATTTAAAAAAAACCCAACAAAACATTAATGATATGACTAAACAAACTGCACTTACCTTCTCAGCATTGGAGCGGATACACCGAATGAAGAAAGGCTCGGCTCTGTTTAGAGTCTCTAAGAGTTTGGTCAGAGAGGTCTAAAGAAAACAAAAGCAGCGGTTTGCTGAAGCTTCAAGAGAGGATTGTTTCTAAGCATAATGTGCATACCATCATAGCTAAGGTTACCTGGAACTGGGCACTGATGCTGGGAGGCTTCTTCTTCTTGTGCAGGTGGAGCAGAGACTTGGTAGTGCGATCGTGCAAAGTCAGGCTCACGATAAACTTTAGAGATCGAGAATCCAGCAAACTCTGCAGAGCAATAAACGGAAGATGAATTTTCTTGCTATCTTTATCATTAAACGTGAAGAACAACACAATCTTAGATTTATCTGCCTTTATACTTTATTCAGGTTTACCTTTGGGATGGGTTGCCTTATTTTGATGGCCTTGTTTTTCCTGCAAAAAGTGAAGAAAGAAACGATGAGTCTGAGAAACAGAAGTGCTTAATGACTGAGGATTTACTGTAGAAGCGGATGATGTACGTGAAGGTCGGGTTAGTATGGATGGGTGACTTCTTCATGCGCAGTCAGACAGTGATGAACATTAGGCTTGGACCTGAATGGGATGAATGATGAGCGCGAGAAGCAAGACTGATGAGAAGATGAGTGTCAAGGGAAGGACGACAGACAGAGGAAGAGGACGTATGCTGCAGGAGGTGGGATGTAGCTCTAAACAATCAGCCCAGCAGAGGCTCATACTCAGACATACTCTCTCTTTCATCACTTCATAAAAATCAAACCCCCCCAAACTTAGGTTCAAATCCTCGCTGTTGCTTCTGCTGTAAAATGTAACATGCTGCAGGGCTGCTGGGGCATTATTTCGCAAGATGCTCTGAAAGTCCTTGCATGCCAACAGTTTTGAATTCATGCAGCAGCAAACAAAAGTATTTATGGCATTTCAGCCTTAGTCTTCAAGAAAACTCAGCACCTACACACCAGAGCTAACGATATAAAAATGCAATAATGAAGTTTAATATTTTTATTTGACCAAATCACATCAGACTGGAATAATTTCTGTAAAAAACTGGCTTTAAATGTGCCGGCTGAAACTAGTTACTGCTGGAAATATCAAACTGGCCTAAGTGTCAAAAATGCCAGCTCCAAACACGTGTGCTCTACCTTTTTTATTTTTAATTAATGAAGTTTAATATGAGCATGGTCTGCCTGAGCCGATTAAACTGGACTGATCTGAACAAAAGCTGATGCCAGGTCTGTCTGCAGACTCACTGAAGGACGTGTCGCGGGAAGCGGAGGCGACCCCAGGACTGCAGCAGTTTGCGAGGGTCCTCACCATCCAGCTGCAAGTTCTTAATCGAGCTGATGATCTCTGCATGCATGTTTCTGATCACCCCGCACGCACACACACAATCAGTGTAAACAGGGAAGGAAGGGGGGGAGTGTGGAAAGCAGGAGAGGGGGGGGGGGAACAAAAAAAACAAGAAGGGGCAAAGAAGGAGGGAAAAAAAACAAAAGATGTAAAGCAGGGTGTGACAAAACATCTCTGTTAGGACACCTAAGAGGAAAACAAACCACCGCACATACCCAAGAAAACAAATGAAAAATAAACACACACTAAGCATCAGCTTGCTCGTCTGTGAAGAATAAACCTTTACTGCCTTTGTTCATGTAAAAGGAAACCACAAGACACAGAAATCACACAACCATGAAGCTATATCCCTTTTAAGCGGGGGGGGAAAAAATAAAAAAGACAGAAAGAGAGGTCGCGGGATATATGGGTTGGATTCACACACAAACACACACACTTATGCCTGGGACTGTGATAAGTTCACATGCAGAGCTGCGCTGACGTTCAGCGTGGCTGGCCATCTGTTTCCATGCTGCAACTGTTACTGGGTTTTGTGACTGAAAGTTGTTACTGGTGAAGTTGTTGGATGTCCTCTGGTACTTGTAACAGAGGCTGATGAGGTTAATGGTATACGGGGGCTTTTCCGCGTCTCAGATCTAGTCCATGCATTACTTTTCCAGTACTTACCACAACTGGACATGAAAACAAGAGGTCAAGCAGTGAAGGAACAGGCAACAACTAATGTGCCACAGTGAAATATAACCTCTACAGCTCACTGTTGCAGATGTGGAAAACATCGGACGATTGAATATTGGTGTAAATTCAATCAAGTTAGGGTCTTTGTTTTTGAAACATAATTTCAGAACTGCAAGCAGGAGGCAGAGGTCTCAACGGACCAAAAATATCTGTTATGGTTTTGTTCCATTCTCTGAAAGCTCTCACAGTAGCCTTTGTCTATTTGAGCATGGTGTCAGCACGTGCATGAATGTTTGTGAGTGCTTCCAAGGCTATGCAGCTGATGTAAGTAATCCAGGTGGCTAATCGGAGCGGGCCAGCACAAACACTGTCCTGCGCTTTATAGCAAGAATAATAAATATGAGGAAGAGGAGGGATTATTGTAGCTACAGAAAAAAGACGGGGGATTACAGTAAGGGAAGTCTGCTGAGCTCTGTTCTACTGCTGTGCTGAGCTTCCTGAAGGAGCTGACTCCATATTTAAGGGAGCAGACATTTTAGCATATCTGAATGTTATGATTGGACCTGTAAACGAGAGCAAACTCAGAAAATGGCACAAACCAACGACTTTTATCCAAAACACAACACAGTTCCTTCCTGCTTGGCCCCGTGCTCTCTCATGCCTTTCACCTGGCCAAACAAATTCACTTACTTCTTACTGTCAAAGCTAGCAAAGATGTCTTCAAAGGCCTCTAGAGGGCGCTCCTCTGAGTGATCAAAGTAGAAATCGAGCATAGAAGCTCGTCTGTGGAGGGGAAACGGAGAGGAGAGAACCGCACACACTTGGGTCACCAAAAGGTGGAGAGGATATGGGTGACTGAGATAAAGCGAAGGAAGATTTATCTTTTACTGGTGCTGGTGACAGACGCATTTTTGCCAGTGCTGCGGATTTAATTCAAATTAGACACAGTAACAAAGTGGAGCAGATGCCAGGTGTCTGAAAATCACAGGATAAATGTGGAGGTCCACGATTCACCAAGTTCTGCAAACCTTTCACCTTCAACAGGGAGCATTAAACAGGAAGCATGCTGCGCTGGGATGTGTGTGCGAGGGGAGGAGACGGCAGCTTCACGAAGGGTGAACATTATGTTGATCCCGTTTAAAATAATCAGTCTTGTGTTTCGTGACAATGCAACGTAACACCGTTATTAACTACAAAGTCGACAGGACTGACAATCCACTGCCACGTCCACAGGGAGTGAGGCAGACAGATTTCCTCCAGAGGAAACAGATCTGAAAGTTTAAAAAAAACCAGACCGAGCACAGCACCCAGAGGGTGAGTGTCATAGTTTCACATTGAATTATGGACATTACTTACTTGTACATTCTTTCTATTGCGGTATTGGACCGCTGGAGCTCTCCTAAAGGAGTTCTGGTGACTGGACGGATAACACCTGAGACACCAAAACAAACAAAAACAAAAAGAGAAAAATCATTATTAACAAGTGGGAAAGTGTTTTGATGACAGGTTTCTGGCAGAAAAAAGGTCTCATCAAAGTCACACGACTCTTTTTTCCCCTCTTTTTTACGTGTTTAGTATATTTAATCCTGCTAATGCAAATAAAAAGGTTTTCGCACCAAGCACCAAAATAGTCTTGTGGGAACAAGTCTGCAGTCTGTATTACTTCTATGTGCACAATTATAGAGCTGAGACACTGCAGTAGTGAAATGAAGTCATCCTCCACAACATCCAATTGTTTACTTTCATTGAAACCAACTCAGTCTTTTATAATCATCAGCTTTACAATTCATTAATCTGAATAATTTTAATTATTTTGCAGATGATTGATCAAATGTATAAAGATTAATCATGTGCTAAATAATTACTAGCTGATCAGATGCTTAAATTGTCAGAAACCTAAATATTTAACACACATAGAAAAAGTTATCTGGTATTTAGGATGACTTAACACTAATAATGTACCTGCAGTTTTTGCTGCCCAGGTGCGACCAGCCTCGTTGAAAGCAGCAAGACCTCTGATCGTAGCTCTCAGGATGCCCCATCGAAACATGGCCACCGGGTCCATGCCTATGAGCTGCCGCACATATGCTCTGTCGCTGCTCCGCAGCAGTGCCACAATGTCCGGGCGCATGTGGTCTGTGTTCTTCTCTCGGAAATCCTGGTGAGGTGAGAGGCAGCTATGAGTGAGCCCACAAACCTCCACACTCAAACGAAGGTTAAATGGAATGATAAAAGTAGCTCATCGGCCCTTTTGTCTTCACTCCTTACCTTGATGTGATATTTTACTTTCCCAGCAAAGTGCTGGATGACGAAGGCGGGCTCCATAACTGGTGTGGGTACGAAGTATTTGTTGCACTGGTGCTGCTGCTTGAATTTAGCTAATAATGTCTCATCTGTGGCATGTGGAAAACTGGGTCACAGACACAGAAAAGAAGGAATGATGAGATGAGCGTAGATTTTTAAAAAAGGGTGAGGAAAAAGAAAATCTGAATAAATGGACAACATGTGCAGTAAACACAACATTTCTATTCTTACTTGCTCTCCTCATCCAGGAGGTAGAGCAAGCCAGTGGGTTTCTTGCTGATGAGATGGATGCAGCCCACATTGTCTATGTAGTCGATGTTGTGCCAGGTGATGCCCTCTGCTTGGTACTCCTCCTGGATGGGAGCGGACAGAGTATTCTCGAGTTGAAGTTAAACGTGTTAACGCTGCTCTTTTAACCCAAATTATCCAGATTTTTTGTCTCAAAAAGAAAATATCAAGAAAAGATGTGTTTAAAAACGATCATGTGATTGCAAAGTTATGTTTGACTAAAAAAAATATCAATATTATTACAATAACTTGATTTATAAACTAGCATGAACTCCCACATAACGGTTGTCCTCCGTGAAGATCAGGGAATGTTTGGATGAGTCACCCTTCACATACTCGTTATTATAAACAGAGATCCATTTGTTTGAAGCGCTCGAAGGCAAACCTTCTGACAGTGCAGCATTCACTGTATGTCACAGTTAAAAGACTTCTCCTCTCACCTGCTCCAGATTGAAGATGTGATGGTTGAAGTAATACTGCAGCTGCTCATTTGCATAGTTGATGCAGAACTGCTCAAAGCTGTTGGTCTCAAAGTCCTCGAAGCCAAAAATGTCCAGGACACCGATGGATAAGCACTGGAAAACAACCAGAACACCAAGTAAACACCAGCGTGGAGCAGGAAGGGAAGCCAAGTTCATCCACTTGTAACTGGACTTTTCATGTCTTTGCACTTTCAGATGTGTGTGTTTCTTACTGGAACAGATTCCTCCATGTCTTTCTTATTGAGCAGTGCGTGATTGATGCGCAGGACAATCCAGTCAAATAGGGCGCTGTACAGAGATTTGGCCATAGAGTCTCTTGCTGTAATGGCCTGATAGAAAATAAAAGAGGGGGCGATGCACAGAGCATTAGGGCAGTTTGGTGGTGTGGTTTTAAATGTAAATCTAATACAAAAGGCAGAAAAGAAACCCAGCCACACTGATCAGTACACACCAACAGGAAGAAGAAATCCAAAGCATGAATAAAGAGGAAGGAGCAGAAAGAAATAAGGAGGAAGGAGCAGAAAGAAATAAGGAGGAAGGAGCAGAAAGAAATAAGGAGGAAGTAGCAGCTGGGTGCTCTTAGCTTAATGAGAGACTGCACAGATGTGCTGGAGTCTACCTCAGAGTGCCTGTATGGGAGGATCAGCTTGTCGTTGACCGTCACCGTTTTCCTCTTAGTCAGTGCCTCAACCAGCAGCTCCTCTTTAACCTGAGAGTGACATCAGCAGTTTAACAGTGACAGTCACACACACCCCACTTAAATCACAAACTGAAACATGGAGTCACAAACACACATAAAAGTTACCTTTAGTAGGTCAGAGAGGGTTGCCAGGACCTCTGGTGGGCCCACATCCAAGCCTTCATCTCGGCCCGTTGCCTTCTTCGTGTAGGTCACGTTGCCAAGGTACAGGATGGCGGAGAGCACAGAAAAGATCCTGCAAAACAATAATAAAAATGACACAGATTAGAAAGAACACAAACAATACAGTCATGAGACACGTGTGGTGCTGGTCTTCAGCCTGATTATCCCTTTGAGTTGTAAACTGAATGGAGGTATTGTAAGTGGGCTGTAGCTGCACACTGTCTCTAATAAACTGGTTGATTGGCTCATTAGATGCAGAGACTGCCAGGCTCTGAAAAGTATCTTTGTTGTAATCTGGGGCTGGTAATGTGACTCAATGCTCAGACTAAAATAACTGGTGTTTACAGGACTGAAGGGGAAAATACTTCCACGTGGAATACACACATGGAGGAATACAGAGGCTTTCACTTCACTTACTGTTTCTTGGTGGCGGGAAGGAAGCCGACCATTTCCATCGCCTGCTGCAGCCGTTCAAAATCGTGACGCAAATCTTCCTCATCTTCAATCTTAAAATTTTGCTGCGAGGAACAAGAACGAGGCAGTTAAACGAGAACGAATGGAGATGAAAATAAAAAGAAAGGTGAAGCGCAAAATGGACAAACGGGTGAAGGACGGGGACGTGTGAAAAGGAGGCGGAGGAGAGGGGAATAACAACAAGTGAGAGAACAAAGACTGGCTAGTTAACATGCAGTACACATGGATGCAGTACGCTGGCAGCGTGTACTGCAGTTTATTCAGAAGCTTGGCTGCCTTCATGAATACATCAGGTCCACTCAAAGAGAATTACAGTGTTACTGTAAAGGCTAAATCCTTGACTAGGTTAAAAGGTTAAAAATCAATAAGTTATTTGGTGGGCTGAAAAGAGGAGAATGGAAAATAGTTTAGATTTTTACTTCATTTTAGGAATAAATGAGCTCATCAACCGTCCCGATTTGTGTAAGTAACTCAAATATGATTACTTAATACTTAAGAAACATTTCCATTACTGCTAAATAATGTGTTGTATTTAAGAAGTCAACAACAAAAACTGTAAATAACAAAAAAATAAATAAAAGCAAAGCTTGAGCATGCTATGAAACATTAAAATGATGCAGGCAGCCTATTTACTAAATACAACACATTGTGCTCCAAGAACTTTAAATTGTATTTGAGCTAAAGACCAGCTGCACAAATATTTAAATAAATAAATGTAAGTCATAAGGAGCCACTGGAGGTGGGCGAATGAGCCCCATGTGAGGCTGGAGCAGCGGGGCGATTCTCTACCTGCTTGAGGTAGAAATATTCTTCAGGCGGCAGCAATTTAAACTCCTTTCTTTCTTCCTCTGAAGCACCCAGCAGCAGGTAGTAAAACACGTGATAGTTCCTGGAAAAGAAGAAAAAAAAAAATTCCCTTCATTTTTTGCTGTTTATTAGTAGATCTACACATTTATGGCCATAAATAGGGGGTCAGTTTAGTGACCGAGTCAACACACTTTAGAAAGCTAATAAAAAGAAGGCAACATCTGAAGCGCACTGGTGTTTATAGCAGTTTTCCACTCGTGCTATCAGCGAGCAGGTAGATAGGCGACCCCGCTTTGTTGTATGAGCACATGGGAGTAATGAGTTTCCACACTTATCACTAAGAAACAATAACATCACCCAGCAGACTCACTGCCTGACTAGACAGGCAGGACGCACTGTCAAATGTAACTGCAAGCTATGTGATTAATAGTGCACGCAGAGCGGGCGGCAGTAGGCGGAGGGTTACAGAGACGTAATTGGCAGGGGTAGGTGAACAGATTTTCCAAAACTAGCTGGGAAAAAAACCTAGACAGGAAATGAGTGCGTACATAGTCGTCTTCCCACTTAAAAACAGCTACTGTAGTTTTTCGTATATTACAATGCATGTAGATATCCACACCTACATCTAGTAGAGTCTGCTGATATATCACACACACACACACACACAAACACACACACACACACACACACACACACACACACACACACACACACACACACGATAATATAAACTAGTGAATTTGTATGCGTCAATCTCACTTTTTTTAGATTACATACTTTTAATCTTATGTTCCTTTTAAAGATCATCTTCCGAGAAAAATGCCATAA
>VURO01011351.1:2514-22382 GCA_015108175.1 Pelvicachromis taeniatus
TTGTTTTATTTGGTGAGCTCTTACTATTTGGGGAATTCTGAAAAAGGCTAGAGCCTGTGTGGAGGCTTTGGGACTACTATGACCTGACTATCTTCTGGTGGTACTGGATATTTCAGCTCTATGATAAGTCACAAGGACAGCATGCAGCTTACTGATAGTCAAGAGACATACTGTGCTTCCTTATGAGCAGTATGTACTGAACCTGTGTGTGTTATTAGACCTTAAGAACTGTGTGGCCAGGCCGGCTGTAACATTGTCTTTGACATTAAGTGACCACAATACTGTATGTACAGTAGATTTTACACTGTTCGTCTTTATCTTTTGAACAGTTATTTATGCGTGAGGCAAAACTCTGTCAATAAATAGTACAATAAGTAAAGTAACAGCTCACAAATGCAATATAAATCACTACAAAAAACATGCAGGCCCATTAAGGAACTGTCTTGCTTGTCACCAGCACAGGAGTCCATTAGTTACACCATAACTGTTGATTATTATATCGAGGCTTTAGAGAGACATCTGCCATCCACACATTACCATTATGCACATAATCCAATAACATGGCTCCACATTGAAAACTAAACAAAAATAATAGGTTGTGAGCTGGACCCACCCACCTGCATTCTAGACTTTTGCATTTCAAATGCTTACAGAGCGACTTTAGTAGAACAAGTGATGCAACACAGTGAAACATGTCACTGTCCCAACTATTTTAAAACTTCAGAAGGAACTGAAAAACTTTGAAATACAATCTAATTTCTCAGTTTCAGCATCTGGCATGTCTTCAATTAAAAAATAATGAATGACTGCATTCTCTTTTTAATTCGATTTTGCACAGCATCCCAACTTTTCTTTTCTTTTTTTTCTTTTTTTCCCAGAAATTACCTTGTAAACAAAAAGTCTTGTCGGTTTAATCAGCAACATGATTGAAAACAATTAGTAGATGTGATTAAATGTGATTTTGAGGAGTCATGGCTTAGGACTAGAGTGGCAAGTTAGTTATCACTTAGCCAACTTATTTAACAGGGTTAATAGGACACCATATAGATCTACTTTTATCATAAATCTGTTTCACTAAAAAAATTAACCATCACAGGTCAAATGAAAATGAAAGGCCCTCTGTGGCTTTACTACTGCACAGTTTCCTCAGGGTAGTTTTACATTCCCTCCATTCATCCAGACATGTAAACAGTTAATATTACTTAGTCACAGGCCATTGCTTAATAATGAGCCCAGACAGAGAGAGAAAGAAAAAGAAGAAAGACACAAAGAGGAAAGAATAAAGTGAGATGGTGGGAGCACTGTGCCTGACCTCATTATTTTTCTAACCAGCAGGTCTTCCTCTGTCTGCCCAGCGCCCTGAATCATGAGATCTGGATCGATGCAGTCAATTTGTTCTCATGAATTTCCCTGAGTCCCAAAGACCACAAGATCCGCTGTCCGCCTCAAAACGTAACACAGACCACTTCTGGGAATATCTTCATAGTTTCCCATGCCAGGATTTCAGTGAAATTAAATCCACTTTAATTATTTTAAGTGCCTACTTTTACTGCAATCCACAGCAACAGACTTGTCCAGCACCGCCCTTTGATTGCAATGTGATCATGGTGTTGGGACAAAACAGCTCAGGAGGCCGATTTAACCTGATGAAGATGAGGGTGGGAGTTAAAAATCAACTACACTGCGCCTTTCCCTTACTGAGCAGCATGTGCCTGAATCATATCTTCTCCCAGGAGGGTAAACACAAGCCTGAGCGTCATCAGAGGCAGTAGTGACGGCGTTATCAAAGCACCTGTACAGGCCTCTCAGTCGTTCTGTACAGTTGGAACTGAGATGTTTATTAATCCGTATAACAAAATCCACACATTTTTTTTGCTATATCATGTCGTGTATGATAGAATTTGATACATTGGGCATTTTTGGCAACTTTTTGTTAGGCAAGTATTGATCATGTTGATGAGATAGAGGTCTCAGAAACTCATGTATCAAATAAGATACAAAAGGGCATTATAGGGTTGGCTTGTAGCTTCAGCACCCACTGGAAAGCTACATGGCAGCAGTCAGTGCAATGACGCCTCTGTTTACAGCCTTCAAGTTATTACCCTAGCCTTACAAGTGCTGTATGTTTGTCTCTCGTGCGAGACAAGCAGGATCAGGGACGTTTCCAGGACTGCTTTTAACACGTTTAACACGTTCGGGGACAAGTTAACCAGAAAATCATTAAATTCTGTCTGAAATAAATATAAAGCCATACCACTGGACGCATTTCCAGCCTCCACAAACATGAATTCTAACACATGGCTGGCCTGTAAGAAGTGATGGCAGCGACACTGATTCAAAAGCCAGCTAATGGATCTTAGAAAATACAGCGTGGTTACAACTCTAAATATTTTTTGTGCTACTGAGTGACGTATGAAACGAACAATGCTTCACACGTCCTTTGTTTAAAGGTCACTTTTTAAAAGTAAAGAAATTATAAAGGAGACAGATAGTGGACCAAACCACTGTTAGACATACGAGCAGGAGTCCATTTTTTCAACATGTAGAAATATATAGTTGTTCATCTGCTATAATTAGCACAAAAGGACTTCAGTTTTTGTTACATTGCTAAACATCATACTTAAGATTAAGGAGGATGACTCAAAAGAAAGGGGTATCTGGCCACCACCGTCCCCCCCCCCATGTTCTCCACCCATGGTAACATTAACTATGACAATTCAGTTCTGGGAGGGGGCACTCATATTTCATGTGCAAAGGGACAGAGCACACCACAAGCCACCAAATCTAGCCACAAACACAAGCAGCATTCTGCTGTGTTTTCCTATGACATCAGTTCTTAAATATGATGACCTTTAACCACCAAACAGAACATAATAAATGATCATTTAATATAATTTAAGTGGCAATGCAATTATCACAGAGGTGAACAGTGTGAATAAAAGGACACTCTAATAGATCAATTAAGCGTGCACTCGTACTGAATGGAGGCTCCTTGTGTTGATGTTGATTGAACAGATTGAGGTGTTGTACTGAGCTCCTTAGGAAGGATTAATCAGCTCTGGCTACAAACATTAGCATTCTCACTTCTGTCAGTCTCCACCTGCCGTCACACTCAGTTCACCCTAATGTGTTTCCAGTATATCCAACAAGGATAGAGCCTAAAGCTTTCATGGTGACCCCAATCGCTATTATATTATATGTCTGTGTGCTCATCTACTGTAATGTGTCTGTCTGGAGATCTGCTGTGAGGCCTTTTCTACTGTGCCAGTCATAATAACTGCACTCAAATTACCTGTCAATATGCAGAGTGCTATTGCATAAGTGTGCAGTCCAATCGTTCTAAATTATTCAGCTTAAGACCTGGAAGCTACACTTTTATATTGATGAGTTAGCATAATTCGGGTGAAGTCGGAGAGAGACGGGCTGAATAAAGAATCATCCACCCTGAGGGGTGATGAATCCTCACTTGGCTGAGCACCTTATGTCATGCCAGCCAGGCAAACTGAATTGTGGCTTCACTGGCCCCGAAGCCAGGCCAGGGGGAAGCACTTATTCAGACACACAGATGCACACACAGGCATTTCTGTAAGTCGTGTTTCTAGGTAGGGTGGAAGGGCATTTAGAGTGGCATTAAGATCACGTGGTATAATGAGTCAAAGCACAACCTAATTAAATCTTCCTTGAGGGTGGCCCAGGGAGCCTGAAGCAACACATTTGAAGCATGGACATGCACACAAGCACACAGGCTGAAGCATTCCTCACCCTACTGAGTTGCTCCAGCAGTCTGTGGTTCTGTTCCGAGAGCTCGCTGATGGCCTTGGTCTTGTCCCTGTCAGCTTCTTTCAGCTGGACCTGCTGTCGCTCCAGCTCGCCCTGCAGCTGCTGGACGTCCGTCTCCAGCTCGGCCACCCGGCCCTCCCATTCCCCCTCTCGACTTTCCAGACGCCGTCGCAGCTCATGCTTCTCTTGCTCCAAGTGCTGCATTAAGTTGACAAGAAGAAGAGGTCATCATGTGTAAAACCCTTAACTTTGTACACAAGTAACCAAAAAAGACTTTTGACAGTGTGACAATGACAAATTCTGGTAGTTCTATGGACTGAGAAAGTAAATCTGTCTTGGGCAAACACGTTAATGTATTGGTGGTTAAAAAAAACAAACAGAAAAAAGTTGAGACTAGAAACACCAGTTGCACTGCACAGATATGACCCTCGCTATTGGATTGACAGTTCAGATAATAACATGCTGCTTTTTTTCTGTAGTTAGCAGTGGACAGATGTGCACTGCACCACCAGCAGCTGCCGGCTGTTATGGTCCTAGGCTGAAGCAGCCCGGCCACAAAAAGAAGTATCACAGAGACTCAAAACAAAACAACAAAACAACATCAAGCACTGCTACGGACCAGACAAAAAAAAGAAAAGAAAAAAAGAAACAACATCAATGATAAGAAGATGTTAGGGCTCAGCTTCTCTGAGGATAAAAGTGGATCAAAGGGATGAACAGATGTACAGTAGATACACTAGGCCCTGGACAGCCACAGGATTAGTCCCTGTGTTTTTCCATGTGTTTTTGTTTTTTCCCAAGCCATGTGCCTGCTTGTGTGAAGCATTTGGAAAACAACAAGAAGAAAAGCTCAACTGTGAAGCCTTTATTGTAAACATGATGAGTTTATTGTGAATGCTGTGCTTTTCACTCTAACCACAGATTAGACTAAGCAGTAAGTCTATCTACACTGTATAACCAGACTTGGAGCACATTGTGTACAATGACAGAACTTGTAAGTCTGCAGGCAGCATTTGTTCCTGAGTTTGTTTCCAAAGCAAAGGCCTAAACTTGACATGTTTTTATAACAAACCAAAACGATACTTAAATTAAAACTTGTCAAGCTACTTTCTTTAGATTACCTCCAATTTCTCGTTGAGATCTTTGTGCATTTTCTCATATTGCTTGGTCAAGTCTTGGTTTCTCTCCAGCAATGCTTTGCCGAGTTTAGCAGCTAAAACCAAGTCTTTTTCCTTTTGACGAAAGAGCAACAGCAAGTCTGCGTTATGCCCCACGGCAGACGTCTCTGAGTCTGACAGCTGCTCCTCACCTCCCCGCTCCCCGGTAAGCATGGCCAGTTCCTCCTCCAAGGCCATGCCGAGGCCTCCGGAGCCGGCGTTCCGCAGCGGGTGACCCTGAAAGCCGCCGGGCTCCTGAGCGCTGGGGCTAGCCCGGGACTCCATGCAGTCGCTGTCCAGCTCCAGTGGTGCTGAAACCACGGCAGACGACTGCAGGTCTAGGCAGAAAGCGGACATCGCCGCCCGGCGGAGGACAGGCCAACAGATTAAAGCCGACTGATTTCACTCCGGATGAACCCACCCTGCTCCGACTGTGTTGGGCTGACCGGGCCGGCTTCTAATCAACAATTCATCCATTATTGTCGCTCTTCGGATCCGGTGGTGTTTAAAAAGTGCTGCCTTCCCAGTTTCCTCACGTCCCCCTCTCCTCGTTAACCTACCAGCCGCAACTGTGGCTCAGATTGAATCCCAGCAAACGCCGCCTCCTCTGCTGCTCACTGACTGCTTGTTTATGACTAAAAATATTTTTATCCCGGTATGAACAGCCTCGGTGAATTCTTCGCAGCCGTCGGTCGGTCAGGGTCCATCCCGTCTCGGGGTCCTGGATCCCCCATAATGATCGGCCTGTCACACCGGAGGAACTTAGCGGCCAAACATGATAAGCGCGATCACGATGCCTCCCATAGCCTCCTTCCTTTCCTAATGCGCGTTTCCGCCACGGCCGTGACGCCAGCTGAAACCTGTTACAAACGAGCAGCCGATTGGCTGAAAATGATAGCGCCATATTTTGGTGCTTCACACACACATCTGTGACATCCAGTAAATGAACACGTGAAGGGATAAAATAATAACACTGTGCTACCTTCAGTCGTGCAGCAACGTAAAACCTACCCACACAAGCGGACACTTAAAAAAAAGAAAAAAACAACAACAACTTTTTCTGATTAATTTTTCATAAACTTAAGATTTTACACTTTACATAAAAAAATCTTTCAACCTGACCTGCTTGGTCCAAATGAATAGGCTGGTAAACATACATTTATGTAAACGAACAAAGGATCAATAAGTACAAAGAGAAGGTTAAAAAAACACTACAATCACGACAGGGCTCAACAAAACTAAAGTTTAAATAAACATCACATATAGGCCATAGTGTTATAACACATATAGGCCATAGTGTTAATATATAGCTCTTTTTCCTGGTAGAATAAAAGTAAGGTTTTACTTTAGCAAATATACATTTTTGTGTATTACGTGTGATATTACCTACATAAAGCCATCTTGCCACAGTCTGTGGGTACGTTTGGATTTCAGGTATTGCTGGATTACAGTGTCAGAGGATATTCAGGGTATTTCTGGCAAAATTCTAGACTCTGCAGTCTTTGGACAAACTGCATCACGAAGTTATCGCGATGTTTGATGACGCGCACATTTACAGTCTAGATTCAAAATGAATTGCCAAAGCAAAATGACCAGGGTAAACACACAGTAAGGTTATTATATAAAACTTTGTTATGAATTCGTTTATCTGTATGTATGCACCGTAAGATACCAGTGATAGACTCTGGGGAATGAGTAAGTTTATTATCTGTTTTTCGTACTTTGAAAAATACACGCAACCTCTCAGATGTTTCTAGAGAAGCTAATTAGCATAATGAGCTAACAGCTGCCTGTGAAATGAAATGCCTGTATACCGCTTGTATAAAGCTAATTTAATTGTTGTCAGATTTACACAAACTTAGCATTAAGCTATATTAGTTAGTAGTTATAAATAGCAGAGTCAGTGCTGTGACCTGTCTCAGCAGTTTAATGTCGTCCAAAAGCGCCCACTAAATATAAAATAACACAAATCATAAGGACGAAAATGGAGAAATGCATGTTAGGGAACTGCTTATTAACAACTTTAAGAAATTAATTCAGGCTGAGGTCATAAATAGAGTTTTAAGCGCACAGGGATTAGGTTTAGGGTCATGTGTTTACAAGGAAAATGTTTTTAATGGACTCGCTAAGATACTGTAATATGTGTGTATGTAGTAATGAGGGGGGTGGGGCTAAAGATGGGGTTAGGGTCCTACAAACAAAGCCTCTACTGGGAGCATAAAAGAAGTGGGTCAGATCCTGCTGGCCCACCATGGCCTAACTTTGTGGATGGGGGTGCTCAGTGGATAAACTCTGTCAGAGAGCTAAGTAGTCTATTGGGGGGATATGGTACTATCAGGTCTTTAAGAGAAGATGGGGCCTGGTTATTCAAGACTTTGTATGTGAAGAGAAGGATTTTAAATTCTATTCTGGATTTAACAGGGAGCCAATGAAGAGGAGCCAGTATAGGAGAAATATGTAGTCTCTTTGTAGTCCCTGTCAGGACTCTTGCTGCAGCATTTTAGATTAACTGAAGACTTTTCTGGAAGTTTTTAGGACATCCTGCTAATAATGAATTACAATAGTTGGGCTTTGAAATGAGTCATTGATTGAAGTGTGTTGTTTTTGCAGCTAACAGGGTTTGTCCTGGTATAACCCCCCCAGCACATAATAATTTTTTTGTGGCACCCAAAGATGTTTCATTTCAAAGGAAGATCACCACCTTTTTATGAAATTTTTCTTGAACCAGTTTTATTAATTGGTTTCCATTTAGTCAAACCTAATACTCATTTTGCTTTCATTAAAAAGACAAAGGCAATATTTTCCTTTCTCATGTATAAAGTAGTATTTCATGTCATATGTGCTGCTGGGGAGAGTCACGCATTTGTTAGCTTTGTTAATATAAGTTTATTAATTTTCCTTTTATTTTTTGATAATCATTTTTAAGGTTTAAGTAAATTAAACCCCCTGGTGAAAAATAAGGTTTGAAACCTTTTCCAATTTTTCATAGAAGGTCAAAATTTCTTCAGAGGATACCAACTTTTTTAAATCCAAGAAAACTAATGAAAATACATCTTTTTTCTTTTTCTTCCTTCTTGACTGATAAGGGATTAATCAAGTGCTTGAGGCCTATTATTAGGACCAATGATCAAAGAGACACAAATCAGACCAAACCCAGTGGTTCTTTATTATAGACTGTGGCTCCCTCTGTGGAAAAGATGATGATATTACATTCACCTTCCCCAAGTGATGAATAACAGATGATCATCCTACTTTCACTACTTGCAGCTCACTTCCTGCACAGATCTGAGAAGTATTTTAGGGTCATGATGTGTTATAAATATTTATGGTATAAAACTGTATCTCAGCTCTTTCTGAATCATTGCCAATTCCTTTGTGTACAAAATGTTTTGAAATAAGTGAAGATTATTATAGAGATTCATGAACAAAATATGTAAAATGTTGATATATTCTATGAAGCTTCAGTATTTATGAGCAGTCAGAAAGACCAACAAAAGAAGACGAAGAGCTTTCTGCCTGTGCTGGATGGTGAGTGACAATTCTCCATCCCCTTTTCATGTCAGTTGCCTAATTAACTGATTGAGTAATCAATTTTAAATTCTTCTAAAGAGCAGAATTAGCTCGCTTAATAGTGACAGTTTGGAGTGAATATGAGCAGAATCTTTTAGTACTTTGTGTTCTGTGCTTATGTAACACCAACCCTTAGTCATACAGGCCTGACTTTGCCTTTTTTTTCAACTGATGCAAGGTTTGGCTTCCTGTTATGTAACAGAACCAGGCTCTTCAAACCTCTAGATTGCTGTATTTCTCCTTGATAGCCCTCACCCTATACCAACATAACAGAACATAGGGAATGCAGAAATGATGCTGTATAAAATATTTTGCCAGTGGGTGGCAGTGTTTTTGCATTGCTCCTTCTGGCCAATGACTTGGAAAGCTTGTAACAACTGCAGAAGAGGTACTGCTATTTCTGGGAATTTAAGTTTTTCCCCGTTGATAGTTTCTGCATTTCATATGTTCAATAATAATTTCCTAATGCTTACAGGAACAAAATGACTCTTAAATTCAAGAATCCTGTGCTTCCTCCCTTTAAAACAATTTGACACCAATCATCTGTCAATAGAATATGAATCTGAGGTGATTTGGGAGTAAATCTTTACAGTGGTGTACATTACAGATAAATCCAAGTGAAAACAGCCTTGGAAAAGGCCCGTTATTTTCCATCTTCACTTCAGAATTAAGCTGTGGTCTTAGGCACATACAATACCTTGTTGCTAGGTAACATCAATATGATGCCTGTGCTCAGCCCAGTACTCAAGATCACTTTGAAAATGCAGCTTTATTTCACACTTACGCCAGTAAATTATGAAAACTCAAACATTCCATGAGCAATTTTGTCAGTAAATTGACTTCATTGTGACTTTAATGATCATTGTAATCACACCAACAAGTAATGACAGGTCAATTTTTACCATTCTATTCACTGTAGATCCACACTTGCATATATATTAACTATAAAGGTTGGGAAAAGTACCAAGTGGAAACTTTACAAGCCTTTAATAACATGCTGAATTGTGCAGTGGCATAAGCTAGAAGTAGCTCTATTTATAAATCGTCACACATTTTTTTCCTTCAGATATTTAAGGATTAACAAAAAAAACATTCTGTAATCCTCAAATGTGCACTGTTTCTGAGTGTCATCCCTAGATCTATATGCTGAACCCTGTAATTAAGGGCTCTTTCTGTTTGTGTGTTTTTGCAGACACAGGTTGTTTCACAATAACCGAGACAACTCAAAAGTGTTGTTAATGCACCAAATTCAAGGAGCAAGAGGCAAAATTGGTCCGTTACCTACAGCAAGGAGGATGTGCAGAGTTGGAGATGAGAAAGTGGAGGTGTGAGCTGATTCCGGGCCAACATATGGGGGTATGCAGGCCTTAAGAAAAAAAAGATGGCTTTTGTTATACAACTGTCAATGATTTCATAACCCTTTCTAAGTATGAAAGACACGAAGATCTAATTAGCAGCCATAAAGAAGCCTAAGTGAGTACTGCCCATGTTCTCTGTCTGCCACTGATTACTGTCACACTCACTGAATGTACAGTACTGTATTTTCACCTTGATAGCATTTTGTCCCTTCTGTTGCGCTGATGTAGTACTGCTTGCCAGGTTAGGTTCTGCCATCTGTTACTGAGTGTGTAATCTGTCACTGTGTGCATGTAGTTTGCAAGTCAGTGCCACGGTGACGTGTCACTTAGATTACAGTTGCATGAAGACAAAAAATAAATAAATAGAGGTATGTCAAGGCTAGTGTGCCAGACACCAGGGACCTTGTTAAGCTGTGACATGACATGTACCATTATTCTGTTAACCCATGTGCAATAATACTTTAGTGTGTATTGCACCTGGTTTTAGTACTTTAAGTGTACTTTGTTACAGAGCTATTAGATAGTGTAATCACACCATTATGGTTTACTGCCTGTATTGGGCCTCACTGAGTTTAAGCTAAAAGAGGGAAAATATATGTGAAAATGCAACCTGTGGCTGACTCAGATGTTCACAGCTCCTGCCTTTATGTGTTAAAAGTCTTTCATTGTTTATGCAAAGTGACTGATTAATTTCTGTGCTGATTTAAAGCATTATAAAGGAATACTATTGTAAGTTATAAACCACATTTGGCTGACAACCTTGGAGTTCTTGAAAATAGATATTTGCTGTAATAGCACTCTTGTCCTGTCAGTTATTAGACTCTAGTTCTGCTCCTCAGTCAGAAGCTGTTTAGTGAGGGTCACTGTCTTTAGAATATAATGAGGTGCCCAGTTTAAGAAGTCTTATGCAAACTAAATGATGTACAGTACATGGATCAGGCTGCCTACATTAGTGTGATTAGTTGTGGCTGTTACAGAATAGAGAGGAAGCCAGAATGGTAAGGGTGAATGGATGACAAATAAGAGAGAGAGAGAGAGCTTCCTCTCACACTATGGTATGTGATCTGGTCTGCTGCATTACTCTACAATGCATTTTCTATGTAGTCCTCCACTCCCTCCCTCTCTCCACTCTCTGTAAGCAGTAATCTCCGGTCGCTCTCACTGCCTCGCAGCTTTCTGCCCTGCCACAGCGCATCTCTCTCTCTCGCTCTCTCACTCACTCTCATTCTATCTCTCTCTCTCTCACTCTCTCTCCTTTCGGCTCTACTTTCTCCCCAGTGAGGATGACAACCCCGAATTTGATGAACCAGCGAAGCTCTCATTCCGGCTGGTGGCTTCTGAGGGAGACCCCACATGAATGGGCTTACTGGACGAGGAGGTGCCGCGTCTAAGGAGCTTCGTAGGAAACCTGTCAGCTGTAGCAGTCGCTGAGTGAGTGTTATACTGTTTTCCTTAAGGTTTCTGTCAAAGATAAAGAATGAGTAAGGGTGATGACTGGATCAGAGAGAGAATGAAACCAGGATTTTATTGCTTTTCAGGTGTGACAGTGCATTATTTCCCCTTTAAGCATGCTGGAACCATTAGTTGGCTGATTGATTGTCTGACACTACAGCTGAGGATTTATAGACTTATGAGATAACTAAGGCAGCGCTGAGCTTATGCAGCAGCTGTATCCCGTCTGTCAGGGCTGAGCACTGTTCTTGGTCACGACACTGAAATGCTGTGCCTTTGTTTGCCCATCTCTCTTCATCGCTGTGCTTACTGTAGCATACACTCATACAGATGGTTATCACTCCCTAGGGTTGTGTTCAAACTCACCATTGTTTGTAAATGGTCAGATTGCGATCACATCAGGCTTTTTCAAACATCTGCCTATCTATACTAAGAGTGGGGAAGTTTTGAAACAAAGTTGGCATGACTATTTATCATGTCAGGATTTTTCAAATGATCTTAGCTTACTTTAACCATCCACTTGGCTGTAATAGTTACATGTGGAAAAAGGTCTGAAATAACAAAGTCAGATAAAGTCAGAAAAAGTATAACAAGATGAAGGCTGTGGTTGGTGGAAGGCATCTCCATGGTAACAGCAGGTTATGCCAAGGTTAGAAGAGAGGTGAAGGAAGCTTCTTTCTGGCACACATTTAGGTGGATTGCAAATTACAGTTCTGACAGAACTTACGAGGATCAGCAAAACAGAATATTAATGAGGAAATTGTGAAAAAAACTGAGGAACTTAACATACAAATAAACTGTATAAAAATATTAAACACAACTAAAACCATAGGGGGGGTTTCTAAACTTCATATATAGTATTCTGACTATATTTAATGTGAAACGGTTCATCAGGAGGACTATACAGCCACATTTGTTGGTGTTTCATCTGTAGTTTCCTGTTTGCGGAGGCAGGCCAGTCTGATGGTAGAGGGCAAAGAGGGAATAGAAGACACTGAGAAACTCTCGTCAGAAAAGATCTTCCAATGTTAACGTGAGCAGTCATGAGAGACAGTTCGGCTGCTCCACATCCTCAAGTGTCATTTCCCCAAAAGGCTCCTTTAGAAGCCCACACTGATCCTCTTTGTCATTTGGATTTGAAGTATAACGATGAGCTAGATTTGTGAAGTGGTTTTCCAAATGCTCAGCATAAATTGTGACATTCATTCAATTTGATCGCCCAAAATGGCTAACTCGCAAGCGCCAGAGCATTCAGTAGCTAGTTTGTAGCAGTGATGGAGCTAGTTAAAAGTAAAAGTGTTTTTGGTGCCACTCTATAAATGGAGGACAGTTATCACCATCAGTGAAGGTTTTAGGAAGGCTAACCAGTCAGTTAGTGATTAAAGCCTAACTGAGGCTTTAGTTTAAGGTCTGCACATTGTAACATGGCAGCAGACCTGTCTACAACTGGCTGCTTGGTAACTGGAAGCATTTAATACCTTTTTTAACTGTTTCAGGGTGGAATTTTCCTGTAAAAGCTTATGTAACATGTACATGTAATATTTCTGGCGAGTTTTTACTTTGAGTGTGTTAGTTCTTCATGCTGTAAGAAATATCCTCTAGCATCACTTGCATTGCCTTAAAACCTCTATCTTATGAAAAATAGTATCTTGGCCTATGATGGACCTTCAAATGAATGTTACTGTAGTCAAGCACCAAAAAATATGGATAAGGCTACATTAGTACTAGCCTTCAAAACTAAAATGCTAGCAGGAAGTTGTGGAGCTAGAGAGCCTTGCACTGGGATATTGTTAATTTGTCGTTGCCATGACAATCAGCATAAAATCTCTTGGTATACATTTAAAGGGTGGCCTGAAAGATCAAGCAAAAGGAGGACATTGAGCTTGTTCTTAGGGAGAATCTGTGCCACTACAAAGTTGCAACAGGTCTGTGATTCACCGCTGCCTACAGCCCATACAGTGGCCGTGGCCCTTGGTCACCTAGACTGAATGTGGAGCAACACCATGACTGGGATGCAACCTCTCTCCACTCTCCTCCTCTTCAACAACTCTGACTCACAGCCCAGCACGCACTATTCAGCCCACGAAAAAGAGTCCTTCGAATGAAGCCAGTATTCTTCTCTGAGCTCTCATTTGTCTCATTTAAAGTTTTTCTGGAATTGTTTTGATTGCACCAGCATGCCAAACTGTTTTCAGGATTTGAACACTGTTATGTTTGAACAACACAAATCTAGAGACGTTCAATATAAACTGTCTTTCCTGTTGTTGCAATGAGGTTTTAAAGGTACAGTTATTAGTAATTGCTTTCTGGGAGCTAATTATTGCTGAGGAGCCCAGCTGCACAGTCTGTTAGCTCAGCTCATTATGGGCAGTCAGCTAGCACTCGAATCTTAGAGGAAGACAGCCAGATCTGAATCCCATCTGGTGCCTCATGCTCGGATGGCACCCATAACCACCAACTTTACCACTGGCTGGCTGCTGAGGAAGTTCTTCACATTGTTAAGAAGCGTCTCAGCACATATAGATTCATTAGTGGCTTTGAGCCTCTTAGACCCACGAGCAGACACGAACCAAAGGCACATAAATCTTCTGTGCCTCTCTGAGTCAAAACAGTTTCACAGGGGTGAAAATCTTTTGGGGATCACACTTGCAAAATTGTTTTTCTAACCACACTGTCACCATTGAATACAAATGGGACTTTTTGACATCTCCTGTAAACTATACAGAGTGAACACGCGCCTCTGACGTGATGTGCTTACAGGCTGAAAAATCATCAGGTGCACGAGGAAGCTAACCTCATGCATCATCACCCATTACAAGCCACCTGCTCCTCCATCATGTTGTGCCAGTGAAACTTGAACTCTAGGCTGATGCATTTTGGCCACATGCTGCGTGGCCTGTTGTGATACCGGACAGAACACTCAAAAAAAAAACTTGAAGGATGACGATTACAGAATGTCAGATTTCCGGTATTAGTAAGCACCAGTGGCATCTCTAGAAGTTCACAGTGTGTGTTGTTCATCTGCAAAGTGTGCATAGTTTAGTTTCTACTTAGAAATCCATGCAGTCTTGTGGTAAACATCCTGGTTATGGACAAAAGAGTAAAATTTCACCAACAGAGGATTGTCGAAAAATGAAAGTGTTCCTACTATCTTAATTTCTTGTATAGAGACTTTCAGAAACCAAATATTGTCAGCCATCTAAACGCTGAGCTTTTGGATCATAAAGATTACCTATACATACTCTGACTTCAATCTTCGTCTTTAATATGACCATCTCCCACTGCAACACCATTTATATGGCAGAAAATCAGAAGAAGCAAAGTAGATGCCCTTAAAACGAAATAATAAAGCAATTAAACAGTAAATTAAATCTCTTATGAACACAGTGCAGCGGCAGTAGAGCACATACAGTAGTTGAGCTTGAGCTGAGCTTGTTACTGTAGCGAGGAGTGGGAGGTGAGCCTGTGCTTTTAATAGACATCCTGCCTCTGCCACTCATTCTTGTGCATGCTACTTGATCACAAAAGCTGCCAAATATATCCAGTGGTGGTAAAAGAGGCTGTTGTTGTGAACACAAGCATGCTATTTATAGTCTCTGCCAGGAGAGGATATATGATCACGTATTTGAGCAGCACAGTGGTTTGCTTACTAAATATCTAAGCTGTGAACAGCATCCTTTATCTTCTAGTCATCTGTGTTATCATGTTAATGGAGTAAGTGTTAATGTATAAAGTGTCGCTGCTCTGGAATGACTGTGTGCTATGTGAATTTCACAAGTCTTCAGTGCTTGTTTGATAAATGCTATTTTTGGTATGAAAGTGAGCATTTGAGTTGGGATTTAAAGTGTATGTAATCACGGTACATTTGCCCGAGCCACTACATGCAGTAAACAGGAATTAATCTAGTTTTGGTTTGATAGTTTGATAATATACCTCTTATTTACTTGTTAAATATGTAGACACTTGGACATATGAATTCTGTCATGTATGGTCACAGGAAATATAAAAGGTAAAATGACTTTATAGAATAAGTTGTCTATACAGTGTGATTATGAAAGGCAAGTGTTTTACATAAGAGCACTGAGTCAGCCCTTCATATTTCAAGAGAGGATTAGCAGAAACTGTTTATTGTAATGTGTCTCTAACTGCTATCCGTTCACTCTCACCTACAGATTAATGACTGCATCTATCAACTCTCCTGATAAGACCACCTCCTTTGGCACAGCCTCATTACTTTAAAAGCACCAAAACAAAGGCCAGGATTGCCAGACACATGTCACAGGTATAACTTTTCACATGGTAAGAGTTTGTTTCTAGAGTCAGTTTGCCAGTTTGCCTTGCCTGATGTGTGTTTCTGTATCTTTGGAATTTCTGATTATTTGCCCTCGTGGCGACACTATATGTTTTACTTTTAACAACTATGGTAAAAAATACAAATCTCTGAAGTTCAGCAACTGTTGTGAATAAAATATACTAATTAATCCTGACTGATGTGATGTAACTGATGCTTAACAAAGAGGACACATAATCTTTCTTATAAAGTTGTCATGATAAAGGTCCAAAGTAGAATCACATACATTATGAAACCCTTAAAACTGTTCAGTTCAGTTTTATTTATATTGCATCAAGTCACACCATCCATCCCATCAAGGTACTTTTTATTGTGAGGTAAAGATCTTAAAATAAAAGAGACACACCCGAACAATCAGATGACCCTGTGTGAGCAAGCACGGTAACTGTGGGAAGAAAAAACTCCCTTTTAACAGGAAGAAACCTCCCACAGAACCAGACTCAGAGAAGGGACCCCCCCCCCCCCCCCCATCTGAGTACGGGGTGAGGGGAATTGAAGTGAAATAAAGTTCATTATGAATTGTGAATCATGCTAAGCTACTTTAGTCCAAGAATAAAAATATGGAGTTGAAAAATAGCAGGTAGCTTTTAATGTTTGTTTTGCTACACGACATTATCAACACATGTTACCATTTTATTTTATAGCTCACACAAGTTCATTCTCACAAATAGATATAGTATTTTGTTGAATGTGCTCTACTGAGTGGTGGTGAGATTCAGTTTTGGATTGACTGTTTATTTTTGTATGCAACTCAAAATACTCAAAGTTTGGCATTTGGTTTGTTTGCAACGCAAAGAATCCAGCAGTGAGGGAAATGTGGACTTTAGCGGTAATATCTCAGCTGCTTCAACACCTCGATCTCCGTGTTAAGCATGTATTTAAACCTATCAGAGAGAAACTCTGCTGGCTAACATCTGGCTAATGTAATCCGCATGACTCAAAATGTACCTCTTATAACACCTCCACATGCCCCAACCAGATGAAGATATAATGAGCAGTCTACTTCAGTGTCCTGAGTCACATATAAATGTGTGCAGATTTACACAAATCCACCTTTATTTGTGTCACTGTATTTCTTCTGAGCTATCTGCTGAAAGACTTGTGAGTGACACATCATTTTGGATTCCTGTACCACACTGACCCTTTGGTTTTACTGGCGGCAACACCCATGTCGTGATGCTGTGTTTTCGTCAGCATGTGTCTCCATTATGACTGTGTGTTAGTGCTGCCATAGACTAAGTGCTGTCACAGTATCTGTGACTGTGCTGCCTGTCCTGCTGTTTCTCTGGTTTCCAACCCTCCTCTTGGCCTATAATGCTATAATGGCAAATGTAATTGTAACATCAATCACTACCAATGACATGTGCCGCCAAACAACTCCAGTCTAGTGCACTTACACAGAAACACACACACAGAGATAACCATATTGCATGTGTGTTGTGACAATTACACAAATATAGTAAATATTGAAACATTTGGTCTATGATATTTTTCTTTTCAGGTTGAGCAAGAGATCTCGCTCATTCAGAGGAAGATGTCTGACCTTGAGTCAGTGCTCCAGCAAAAGGACATAGAGTTGAAGGCCTCAGAGACTCAGAGGACAATCCTAGAACAGGATCTGGCCACTTATATCACCGAATGCAGTGTGAGTATCTGCAGGGTTTATCAGACAGAGACATAGCACTGGAAAAATTTGCTAAAAGCAAAACTGAAACTGAACTACCAGGGAAAAAGTTTTAGAAAGCCTCATTTTGGGGCAAATTTAATATTTATTAGATTTGAAAGGAGATTTTATGTACACAGTTTTTATGATGTGGGAATGCTGGAATTAATCAAGTGTCTCGAAGTGTCTTGTGATAGTTGGCAAATGGTGAGAACTGCATATACAAGAACTTTGTATTACTACAATGGATAGCATATGGGCTGCTTCCTCATATGCATGTGTGTGTATGCCATATATACTATGACATCTGCTGTCAGTTCACTGGAATGTAATGGTAGATGGACAAGATATTGGAAATACTACTTAGTTGATTATAGTACAATTCAGCAACATCCAAAAAGTGAAACAACATCTATTTAACACTAACTATTTATTTCAGGATTTTGATATCAGGTTGATTTGTTTTCAGCCGAGGATTCCCAACAAAGTGTCAGCTGACTGAACACTGTTTGTCTTGATTTCAGAGTCTAAAGCGCAGTTTGGAACAGGCTCGTATGGAAGTGACACAGGAGGACGATAAAGCACTGCAGCTCCTTCATGACATCCGGGAGCAAAGCAACAAACTTCAGGAGATCAAAGAACAGGTAGGACGACATTTTGGGTGTCACGTTAGGTCAGCTGGCTGAGAGTACTCCTGATGTTGTGGGCTCAGAATTGAATAATTAATGAGGAAACCAGTCAGCTCTCTACAGTTGCAATCATTCTGAATTTCATTTAAGTTTTGTTTGTTTGAGAGAAAAGACTTTTCTTTAGTAACTGTTATTTTCCCTCTTATTTTCCAACGAGTATTCATGCAGTACTTTGCAGTGAAGGGAAGTACTATATTACATAAATAACGAATTGTGTTTTTAAAAAAGGAGAGCATTTTAAGAGGATTTCATAATGGCAGTCAGATGGAGCAGGTCGAGCCACCAAGGCTGAGTGTGTGGGTTGTGAGTGTTAATTAGACAGGCACATGATGCTGAAACCCCATAACTAGGGATGGGAATTTAGTGAATCTGATTCCATTATCGATATCACTTATCAATTGTCACTGGGTTCTCATTGGCTCCGTTTTGAGAGTCACCACCATCACTAAGCAGCAATACAGCAATGACATTTATGCAAATGAATTGCATGCTGTGGGTCAAATGTTTGTGCATGTTTGCTGAGGTATTTCCCCTCTTTGTTGTGATCAGTGTTGGAGTTGATACTCAAAAAAAAATCATTATTACACATATTACACAGAACACCTTTTTTAAAAGTAATGCAGTACGTTATTTAATTACTCCCAGGAAAAAGTAACTCGTTGTACTACTCGTTACTTTCATGTTACTCTGTAAAAAGCTGAAACACACTGTCTCATAATCATTATTTTACAATGTAAACCTGAGGCTACAGCCCCACACACCAACACAAATCCCTAATGAGGACACACATCTCTAAGATCTTTCTCTTAACAGAACACAAAGCTGATCGCACAAAGCAAAGATGAAAACAACACAAAAAAGCGATCGCTGCAGTGATTCTGCTTTAGAAACATAAACAGGTTGAAAGGGAGGCTGCAGCCTGACTGCTCACCTGCTTGTTACCTGTTGATGTTCAGGGTCTGGCTACATTCACTCAGGCTTCACACAGGGTTCTTGACTAGCTTAGCATTAACATGCTGTCTTGGCAGATGCTTGCAAAGATCATAAGTTGTGTTAGCAGCATAATCTGGTTGTTTCTGTTCTGGATGCAGTTTTACACTTCATCATTTATTGTGCATTAAAAATAAATGTCCATATCTATGCTCTAGACTGCATCGCTGTTTTCCTCCTCTGGCACGCAAACTGAAATCAGCTGATTATAGTGCGAGTGCAAGAACTGATAACGGGGATTGATAGGCAGGCAGACTAACAGTTTCAAGGAAGTGGACTACTGGGAACCAGTTTTCTACAACAACCGGTTCTTGATTCCCATTCCGACCCACAACTCACTGTACGGGTGCAGTCAGTACAACATTACCTACATCATGTGTAGAAATGTTGGATTGCCCTCTTAATGTAAATTATTGTGGTCTTTATTAATCTTGAAAATCCATGTTTATACATGTATATGTTCAATTTACAGTATATGGATGGAGTTCATGTACAGCTCTTTATTGGAAAAAGGTTTGTTTACCACAAGACAGAAAAGATTCATCAAAGGTTCAGGTTACTTCTCTGTTTGTAAGACCTTGCTTTATTAGGGTAAGTTGATCGTGCAGTTTTTAAAATGTTAAAATACTGTGAGTATATAAAGTGCTTCAACTCGGTGTGTCTTTTTGGGATCAACAATACGTCTGATATCAAATGAGACAGGAGTGTACACACACTTAATTAATGAAATCAAAAGTGATGAGTGTGTGGCAGGTGTTTGTGCGAGCATGCATAGTTCTGCAGGGGTGACGGCACAACATGAAAGAACGTTGCCAGCTGTGAGAATCAAGCTGATACAAGATTGACAATTTAGGACAG